>MJUU01003333.1:39914-51277 GCA_002080025.1 Modiolus philippinarum | reverse complement strand
TGATTTACATGGAAAGTCATTTAGGAATTGGCATTTGTATATTTTATGTTCAATAGTCGTACTATAAATCACATTGAGAAAGGCTTAATTTACAGTTGGCATTTGTGGTTTGAGAATCTTTTAATCGAAATTTAATTTTTTTAATAATACATTATAGCATTTGTGAAAAAACATCGAAATCAAGGTGTCTATTGACAGGAATTCCAACAGTATTTTTTCAGTCATTGGTAATGTTTCAATATTTCTTTTAATTGCAATTGGCACAGGTTTAAAGAAATTTTGAATGTTATGCCAAGTTAGTTTTTCTAGATCTGTTTTTCAATCTGCTTTTTAAAATCAAGAAACCTATTTGGATAATTAATGTCTGGTGTCAAGTTGTCATTTTCCAGGAACCATAGGCATTCCCTTACAGATATTGTTGTGAAGAGTTTTTGCTACAAACCATGATATGATCCTCAAGAACTTTAATCCAATTTAAATGTTCTCATACCTGCCAACTTTCACGATTTTGGCGTGATCTACACGATTTTAATTTTCTGTCACGATGTCACAATCGTGAAGCAAAAATTTGGCATAAAACACGATTTTGAAGAAATCCGCACGAAAAAATGTTTGTTTACACGATTTTGGTTGTTGAAAGGGAGATAATCCAAATTCTCGAAAGGGAGTTAACCATATTCTCGATATTAGCCAATCAGAATCTGTGTTACATCTATCACGTGGTATTGGAGTGAAAAACAGCTGATTGGAGCCGGCACGTAAACAATCGTAAATATGACGAGTTTGGTTGATTTTTTGTTGATTTTAAGGCTTCGGCGACATAAATAAAGTTATGTAACTGAATGGACCACCGGCAATCATAGTGAACAGTTCTTAAGTTATGAATCAAGGTTCACAATCCCTGATACAACGAGCTGCAAGCACCACACTTGACAGTTCCGTGGTTGGCTATGCCAGTGACTAGCTATAGGTCGTTGCAAGTTCCCCCGTTCTGCAGAGTTTGCATAGTTGAACTGAGTAGCCTTAACGACGTTAACAAACATATTGGTACTGTAATGCACAAAAGGTCACTCAAAATCCCAGAACACCACTCTTTTGACTGAATCAGAAAAGGCAATAAATATTAAAAAAATGTAATGCTTGCTTTATTTATAGAAGAATGGAATAAAAGGAGAAATGCAGTAAATGTACATCATACAAATAATAAAGGAGAGAGAGAATGGTTTCATCAACAAGCTTACAATCTTTATTTTTCCCCAAAACAGTCAACTCTGAATTCAAATAAGAACAACATAATGATGAACAGCAAGCACTGCTTTTTGTTTCCCTTTAACAGTTAAAACTAAGTTAAAATTTAACAGAACATAAAACACAAAACGGTCCAAAAACAGTTCACAACTAATTATTTGACCAAAAATATTTAAGAACCAACAGAAATGCCCAAAAACACAATAAAAGAGGAATGGCTTGCCTCCCTCAATAAAAAGTAAAATCTTCTATAACACCTAGATATTTGTATTTGATAAAAAAGAGCATCAAGTATTAGACAAAAAAACTTCGCGCAAAACGCCGCGAACTCTCACATGACTGAAAAGGAAGGTCGCGCATAAAAACCCCCATGGAGATTTTCAAAAGTTGGCAGGTATGTGTTCTTTGTCATAATTTTACAAATATTCCCATTAATTGTTTTATATTCCTATTAATTGAATAATACACTAAACTTGACCAGACTTCTTGCAGTTTGGATTATAACATTTTTTGCACCATATCTAGCTCTGTTGGCCAAAAGCAATTTTTTTGGGAATACTTAAGACCACATGATTCTCACTTTTTCATAATAAAAACCTGTGGAATTTATAGTAGATTTACAAGATTTAAAATTACTCAAGGAACCTGGAAATGACATATTTTTTGTTTGTTTTTAATTTTCAATATTTTCAATATTTGTTGGGAGCTGTGGTCTGCATGCTAATATTGGTATATTTTTCAAATTGTAAAGTTAAATTTATGTCACACAAATTTCTAAAATCTGTATAAAGGGGAATAACTCAAATTGAGTTCAACAACTAAAAGTATATTTTGCAATGTGGCTCAAATAAAACTGTTAAAGGTGAAATAAGCAAGATTGGTTGGAACTGACAACTCTTTTCAATACATTTCATTATCTCTATATTCCATCCATGCAGTAATTTTATAACCTATCATATAAATTATTTACGTGTTACTTAGTATTTACACCGGTGTAGTTATAGTTATTAATTATATTATTGAGTGATAAGACAAATCATTAGTTGTCAAAATGTGCAATATATATTTTGTTTTAACAAGATTTTTTATTCACTGTATGTTTTTTATTTTTTTATGCAGTATTTGTTGTAATGGGATGTTTTTGTTAAATGGTCGTTCTAATATTACTGTATTTTACAATATATAGGTTGAGACTTTTTCCTTTATGATTCTGCTAATATTGACATATAGTCAAATAGCCCTATATGCAACAGAGGCTTGTACTCGGTAAAATACAAATAGCAAGAGGAACAGAAAAGGCTGTCCACTTAGTGTTGTCCAGTTATTATTTATTGACTAATGTCTACTCTACAAGAAGAAGTATTATGTTTACATTACCATTCCCAATTTTCTATCAGTCACTCTTACTAGACCTTTGAAAAACAAATTCTAGCTTGATGTTATTTTTTTTCAGTTTAGTAAAAGGAAATCAGCTACTCAAATATTATAGGGTATCAATGGCTAAAATTTTAACCCTATATGCACTTCTTAAATTTCCAAATTACCTATCTTTGCTAGACTATGACATAAATTATCAAAAATGACAACTACAGCAAGATGGATACTTTTTACCAAGTCATTATTTGTTTTCCCATTTTGAAGTGTTTTTTTTTTTTCAGAAATATGAATTTTGGGAACATTTCTCTGACACAGTTTGGTTTTATTTATCATTTCACATTGATTTTGCTATTTACATTCTACATTGCTATTAATATGATTGTTTACATTGTTTTCCTTATTGATGATTGTACTGAGTGTATTATGTGTTAAATCTATGCATTTAAATAAACAGAGGTATTAGTCAAACTTGTATAAATCAGGTTATGATTTGTGTGACATTGAGCTATTCTACGGCACAGACGGGGCCTGGTAATTTTTAGAAAAACATTTCTGTCCCCAATTTTTGCCTCCAAAAATTCTGATCAGCACCTGGGTTGAAAAAAATAACCTTATTCTGACTTTGTCCATCAGAAAAAAAAGCCTGGTTCAAAAAAATTTCCTAGCATAGTGTAAATCGCAAAAAATAATCTGGCTTGCAAAGTGGGCCAAAAAAATTTCCCGGCTCTGATAAAATTTCTAGCCCCCTGCCTTGAAAATCAAATGGTCCATGCCTAAGGCCAGCTTTTCTACAAGTGTGATAATTTATGCTCTCGGAGCCTCATACTCATGCCCTTCATAGCGATCAGCTAAATTTGGATGTAATTCTGATCCTATTGTTAGGCCAATACACAATGATCAGAATGACCTGGCTAAGTATACTGAACAGTAAATGAAGCTGCTCAGTATACTTTCCACATCATTCTGATCAACAGGATCAGTTTTACATGGAAAAATAAATTCGAGTTTAGCTGATCGCTATGAAGGGTGTGATACTGTGAGGTTGGGAACTGGTATCTTGTCTTCAAACACTGGCCCTTATACACTGGTCAATGCTTAATTCTCAAACACTCAAAGATTCCGAAATTCCTATCATTTTCAATAACATAATCACAATAATCTTTTTTGGTAAATATTCTGAAACTGTCAAAGAACATGTCAAGATTAATATGCCTATTTATCGATCTGTATTTTACATGTTTTATGTTGGTAGCTCTGTTTCTTGATGTCATTGTTTGTTGAGTGTGTTCTGTTAGTTATAGGTTCTTACATGAGCGCCAGTCAAAGATCAGGGTATCTTACATGAATGTAAGGAATTTTTTATTTTTCTCAATTGAAGTACAGGTGAAATGAGCAAATGAGATGATGAGTTTCTGACATGATTGAAAGATTTTCTTTGTTTATCTCTAATTTTGATCACATGCAAGAACCTACTGATTTTCGCTAGGCAAGGGTTACAATCTACCCCTTTCCTCTTCACCCTTGACATATCGAACCACATTAGTTTCCAATTATCTCCCTTTAAAGTAAGAAATGGTAATAATTAAAGATCATTTATGACATCTTATAATGTGGCGATTTCGAAAAATGTTTAACTTAGGGAAAATGACACCTCAAAAGTAAAGAAACAATACAAATTGGGGGAATTTTGCAAAATGCAAAAATTAATGCACACCATATTTAAAGTTTTATTGTTAAGATATATATTCAGGAATATGATCTATATCATTCTGATTGGATGTAGCTAAGATTAAATGCAACCAATCAGAAACCCAGATTTGGGGCTTTATAAAATATTGCTTGGTCTCCCAAGACGAAGAGGAGAGGGGGGTCATAATGCTTGGCCTGCATAGATGGTTCTAATGGCTAAAATGAATAACTCCAGAAATATTTAAGAAAATTAAACAAGTGGAAATAGACCCTTTCACCATTACTGCTAAGCTATAATTTTCTGACAGGAATTGAGTAAACACATGGTATCAGGCCAAAATTATGGCAGGAATGAGTGATCACATGCAATTTAGAATACAATCAAATACATATTGCGACATTTAAGTGGAAAATTCGCACCAGAAAATGATATTTCCACAGTTAAAATGAAAGGGCCTAATAATTAAATAATAGTGTTAGGTAGGCCTTTTAACTAACATGGCTTAAATTCTCTGTTTACACTGTTATATAACTATATTTCTGTTGACTGTAAATTTTGTGGCTGTAATTTGGTTGGTGTATATTTTATAGCTATATTTTAGTTGTATATTTTGTAGTTTTGTTATGTTTTGTTGAATGCTAAGCATTAAATGTCTTCCATTTTATTTTTATATATATACCTCTATGAAATCAAAGTAAAAACTAGATTTAATGTACAGCTTGTTGTTGTGACTTTTTACACTATGAGGGAAGTAAAACCTACATCACAATCAATGTTTCTTACACACCTTAATATATCTGCCAACTTTTCAATTCATCATTGGGGTTTTGTTGTGTGGGACAATTAAAGCAAACGTGGGGCTTAAATGTTGTTTGTTTCTTTGGCATAACAACCACCATGCAATACACAGATGAATCAAATAATTTCTCCCTGAAAGTTTAAAACTCTATACTCTCATTATGGAAAACCCGCACAAATAGGGATAGTTGGCAGGTATGCCTAAAGCAACATGACTTCCACAGCTTTTTAGCTCACCTTGCCTAAAAGGCCATGTGAGCTTTTGCCATCACTATGCGTCCGTCGTCCATCTGTCTGTCTGTTTGTCTGTCAACAATTTCAAAAATCTTCTCTGAAACCACTGGTCTAAATGTAACCAATTTGGGCTGAATCATCATCAGGGTATGGCTTCTCAAACTGATGTTCAGTTTGTCCCTCTGTCGAACAACATAGCCGCCATTGCTAAAAATAGAACATAGGGGTAAATTGCAGTTTTTGGCTTATAACTCGAAAACCCTTACAGATATCAAAATCTGAATGTGGTAAAAATGATCAGCATGATGAGATCTATCCACTGTGCAATTTTGAAGAAAATCTGAAAACCCATCTCGGAGTTATAGCCCTTTTTCCGTTAAATTTTCAAAATTTTTGCATTTTTTATTTTATATTTCAAAAAGTGTAACAGATAGAGGTCAAGTGTAAATTGCAAAAATGTTCAGAATATCAAGATCTACCCACCCTGGAATTTTGAAGAAAATCCATATACCCTTGTAGGAGTTATTGCCCTTTTTTCACTGAATTTTTTTAATTTTCGTATTTTTCATCTTTTATTTCCAAAACTATAGAAGATGAAGGTCAAGTGTAAATTGATGAAATGTTTGCCATGCTGTGGCGACTTCAAAACTGATGTTGAAAATTTTCAATGACTGCCATTTTCAAAATGGCTGCCAAAAAAAGTGGGAAAATTCAACAATGTCCGATTTCTATGAAATTTGGTTTCCAAATAAATATTGATGTTGCGACTTCAAAACCAGTGTTGAAAATTGTTTGTTGACCACCATTTTCAAAATGGCCGCCAAAAAAGGCAGAAAAATTCAACATTGTCCGATTTCAATGAAATTTGGTTTCCAAATAGATATTGATGTTGCGACTTCAAAACCGGTGTCAAAAATTGTTTGTTGACCACCATTTTTAAAATGGCTGCCAAAAAAAAAGGCGGGAAAATTCAACTTTGTCCGATTTTAATGAAATTTGATTTCCAAATAGATACTGATGTTGCGACTTCAAAACTGATGTTGAAAATTGTTTGTTGACTGCCATTTACAAAATGACATCTCGACTTCAAAACTGGTGTCGAAAGTGGTCCTTAGCAAGAACGTTTTTTGTCAAAAAAGTCCAACAAAGAAATATAATAAAACATGATCAGACTTTAAAAAGAGTTCAAGATATTGGAGGTGTTTGAGCTACGAAAGTTTAAGAAACTGAAGATCAACTGTATAATTTACAATGTTACCTTGATTGTGGCAACTGAAAGCCAGGTGAGCGATACAGGCTCCTGGGAGCCTCTGATTGTGTTTTTATATCTTTATACCCACACTCGACCAGTGAGGGGTATATTTGAATACACATGTCTCTTTGCTGTATGTCAGTCTGTCATTGCGAAACTAAATCAATGGGTCTTATCATTTTCACAAAATTTTCTGCTCTGCTTTGAGGGATTTATTATACCCCATCTGTCGGAAATGTGCCATGTCAGTGCATGTTCTCCCTAGATGGCTGCTTGTATTTTGATCGATTAGTTAGAGTTTAACGTCCAATTAGGGATATTTCAGCTATATCAGGACTAGAACAAGTTAATCAATTCAAAATAATTGTAAGTAGAAAAAGAAGGAAATAAAGGTGGGAGGGACAACCGGGGTAATGACTTTTGATTGCCTCTGGAAAAGAGGAGAAATGGGTAGGGCAGGAAATTTAGCCTTCCATATGACACCCAATGCGTCTGCTCTCTGTAGAGAAATATAGAAGGGGTCTTTATACTGCATGGAGTGTGGAGTTTGGCTGCAATGGTTCGCGGTCAGGCTTTCTGTTTTATGACCTGACTACCCTGCAAAGACAGGGCATTCCCCTATCCACCACCTAGGGACGTGCCCGGCAGCTCTGTAGCAGGAGCCCCTGAAACAGGTGCCAGGCTTGGATTTTGATGAATGTTGCATAGTTGTAGTATACCATCTGAATATCTTATGAAAGGATATGCAGTAAATGAACATGAGACAACACATATGTTAACTACAACTGCAATTAATTTTAATAAGCTGTTTGGCCGTTTTGGAAATAAATTCCTCATCAGCAGCACTAGAACCTAAACATGTGCATGAAGTAACACGGTTGCTACCTGAAATTTTGAAGGGGAGATAAGTGGGGGCCTTTTCAGCGCATGTCCACTTAAACACCTGCTTCGATTTCGATGATACACAAATATGTTACACAGTGGTAGTATACCATTTGAAGATGTACATGAACTAATATGGTTACTGCCCGAAATTTTAAAGGGGCTATATTGGTCTTTGTATATATTCTGAAAAAAGAAATGTGATAGGAACCTTGTCAGCACATGTATTCTTTAATGGCTTCTTGTATTTTGATAAAAATTTGAACAGTTGAAGTATGCCACCTGAAGATGTGCATGAAGTAATTTGATTGCTGCCCCAAATTTGGAGGGGAGATAATTTGTCTTTTAATATCTTCTTAAGAAAAGGGAGGGCCAACCTTGTTGATGCATGTCTTCTATATATCGGGTACAGGCTTTGATGAAATGTTACACAGTTGAAAACTACCAGGAGTTGCTGCTTAACATTTGAAGGGGAGATAATTCAACATTGTATATTTTCTGGAGAAAAGGGGAGGTACGTGTGTCCAAAATTGTATTGTGTTTATACACAAAATTTGCACTTGCCATATTGATTCAAGGTTTAATGAGAATAAAAGTAAAACTGGCTACCATTTGGCAACAGCTCTAGTTTGAAACTTGGTATTCTACTTTCTTGTAATGAGTTGTGTGTCGAAATTTAAAACTCACTTGGCCTGAAAGACCATGTGAGCTTTTGCCATCACTTTTCATCTGTCTTCCTTCCCTGAACAATTCCAAAAATCTTCTCCCCTGAAACTGCTTGGCAAATTGTAACCAAATTTTACCTGAATCATCACCAGGGTATACAGTTTCAAAATTGTGTTTGATTAATCCGTAGAGAAAAAAATGGCCACTGTTACTAAAAATAGAATATAGTGGTAAATTATTGTTTTTTTTTTTTGCAAATAACTCAAAAATACCGCTACAGATATAAATAAACAGCTGCGCCAAGTCGTGACGTGTAATAAATTGCCTTAAAATTAATAAATAAAGTCCCATAACTCTTGCAAGAAAAATCGAAAATTCACGAAAAAGTAAACAGATCGTGAGGCCATCATATCCAATACCTTTACAAAGTTTGAAGTGAATTGGCCAAAGGGTTGTCAAGTTAGAGCGCGACATGTAAAAAATTGCCTTAAAATTGACGCATAAAGTCCCATAACTCTTGCAAGAAAAATGGAAATTTCACGAAAAAGTATACAGATCGTGAGGCCATCATATCCAATACCTCTACAAAGTTTGAAGTGAATTGGCCAAAGGGTTATTAAGCTAGAGCGCGACATGTAAAAAATTGCCTTAAAATTGACGAATAAAGTCCCATAACTCTTGCAAGAAAAATGGAAATTTCACGAAAAAGTATACAGATCGTGAGCCCATCATATCCAATACCTCTACAAAGTTTGAAGTGAATTGGCCAAAGGGTTGTCAAGTTAGAGCGCGACATATGAAACGGACGGACAGACGTACGGACAGACGGACGGACGGACGGACCATCGGACATCGGTATACCATAATACATCCGTCTTTAGACGGGCGTATAAAAATCAGATAGGGTAAAAATGGTAAGTATGGAAAGATCTATCAGCCCTGCTACTTTGAAGAAAACATGAAAATTTGTCTTGGAGTTATTGCCTTTTTTTCATAAAATTTTCAAAATTTTAACAGTTTTATTTTTTATTAGAAAAACTATAAGAGGGCAATTTTTGAAAAAAAACTTTAAGCTTGCCTCTAGAAGGTAGGGTTTAGTGGTAGGGTGTTCGTGTTTGGTATGTGACTTCCTTATGAGTAGAGCTTTCTAGTGGTGACATATTTGTAGACATTATGACCTTGACCTTGCCCTGAGATCAATTTTTAGTTCGCCTCAACGAAGTTGAGGGGGACTATTGGAGTACCCCGGCGTCCGCGTCCGTGTCCGCGTCCGCGTCCGCATTTGGGTATATATCTTAGTAACTATGCAGTGTAGGGTCATCAAACTTTGCATGCAGGTGCATCTTGGGCTAACTCACAGCCTCCAAGAAAATTAGGTCTCTTTGACCTATATTTTCCGCTTGAGTGGCTTGCATTCAAATTTACATTTTAGTTCATATCTCAGTTACTATGCATAGTACAATAATCTAACTGTGCATGTGCATGCATCTCTGGTGGTAGGTCAGCATCCAGGCAAAATAAGGTCACTTTGACCTATATTTTCTGCTTGAGTGACTTACATTCAAGTATACGTCCGAGTTCAGATCTCAGTCACATTCAGAGACATAAGTTGTCGAAATGCGCATATGCAGAAGTAAATTCACAGTAATCTCGGTATTTAGTTATTCAAGTTTACGTCCGAGTTCAGATCTCAGTCACTGTACATGGTAGGATCATCTAACCTTGCATGTGCATGCATCTCTGATGGGAGGTCAGCATCTCGGCAAAATTAGGGCACTTTGACCTATATTTTCCGCTTGAGTGACTTACATTCAAGTTCACGTCCGAGTTCAGATCTCAGTCACTGTACATGGTAGGATCATCTAACCTTGCACATGCATGCATCTCTGATGGTAGGTCAGCATCCCAGCAAAATTTGGTCACTTTGACCTATATTTTCCGCTTGAGTGACTTACATTCAAGTTTACGTCCGAGTTCTGATCTCAGTCACTGTACATGGTAGGATCATCTAACCTTGCATGTGCATGCATCTCTGATGGTAGGTCAGCATCCAGGCAAAATTGGGTTGCTGCGACAAAGTGCCACAACGAGGCGAACTTTGTAATCGTTGATTACCTATGTTTTAAAAACTTGGAACCGTGTTTCTAGAATTTTGACATTTAGTGGTAAGGTGTTCAGTTTCGGTATATGACTTCCTTATGATGATAGCTTTCTGATGGCACCATATTTTTAGACATTTTGACCTTGACCGACCCTGAGGGCAATTTTACAAAAAAAAATTAACCATGTTTCTAGAATGTAGACACTTAGTGGTAAGGCGTTCAATTGTGACTTCGTTATGATGGAAGCTTTTTGGTGGCACCATATTTCTAGACATTTTGACCTTGACCTTGCCCTTATGGCATTTTTTTTAAACTTTAACCTTGTAGTTGTTTAGTGATAGGATGTTTATATTTTGTTTGTGACTTCCCTGTGGCAAGATCTTTCTGGAAGTACCATAATTTTGACCTTGAAATTGCCCTGAGGGCAATTTTTAAAGAAAACTTGTACCCTATTTATAGAAAATATTCTTTTAGTGATAAGGAGTTCCTGTTTGACATGCAGCTTTCGTTATATCGCATTTAAAGTATTTATCACATTACAATTACGAAAATGTATAACTTTCAAATTATTGTGCATTGCGGTTACTCTAATTCCCGGCCAGCTATGTTGTCTTCTGACAACTCTTGTTAAAAAAGGGGCCAAAAAGGGTGAAATTGGGTGTTTTCACATATTTTATTTTTTTAAAGGTTTCTCTCAGAGTGCTACTTAGGAAATTTCCAATCTGGAGTATGTCAATCACATCGCATGTACCATTCTTGAGATAAATGGGCCCAAAAGGGGCGAATTTCAAAAATTTTATTTTTTTCTATTTTTAGTCTGATTTTGATGCAGTTTTTTTTTCCAGTGGATTCTTTATGAAAACTAATATAGTGCTGCATCTTCAGATTTTTGATAACTTGTTTCCTTCCCGAGCTGTGAGGGGCCAAACGGGAGTAGTATTATACTTGAACGAATCTGGCGCCTCGCCCAAGTAAAATACTACTACAAATTTTGACCCCCCAAAAAACCTCAAAAGACCAAAAAATAACACAAATTTTATCAAAAAAGCAAAAACAGCACAAAAAACCCTATATTTTTTTGACCCTCAAAAAAAAAAAATAGGCACAAAAACAC
>MJUU01003333.1:29462-39495 GCA_002080025.1 Modiolus philippinarum | reverse complement strand
TATACAAACATTATGTATCTAACGCGAAAGATCAATAGTCAATTAACAGACATGTTTTACTTGAATCCAGAACGCGATAATCAATTAACAAACATCAACAGTGATAGAATTGGCATTCTGCCAATCCCGCGCTCTAGCCTAGAGCACGAGATTGGAATTCTGCCAATCTCGCGTTCTAGCTTAGAGCGCTAAAAATCAATGGCTGGGATAACTTTCTATATATATTCCGTATAAGGAGTGACTTTTTCTCAATGCTATATTTAGAAATGGTTATGCATAACCGGGGTAGTTTCATAACAATATCGGTGTTTGATAATTAATTTTGGAGAGTATTATGTCTTGTCTTTTTGTAATAAAGTACTTTTAATGTCAAAAGAAAATTTTGTTTAAACTGTAATTAACAAAAAAATACCCTTAAAAATGAAGCAACCAACAGCCCCAGATTTATATCCAGAATTACCAAAAGAAGATGACTACAAAAAGTAACAGAAATAGAAAAAACGTTGATTAATGAAAGAGATAAACGTAAATCATTATACAAGAAATATAAACGTGGAATAAATGCTACTGACGGTATTGATACAAGTCTTATTTCAGCCTCTGTTATTTTAGCAGGTGTAGGAATTGCAGTGCCCCCTTACTTCCAATGCAAATCGCAGCTGTCGCATGTGGCAGTTTAGGTGCTTGTGTTAAACTTATTAGACGTAAACTTACAAGAAAATCAAAGAAACATTACGAAATTAAAACACTGGCAGAAAGCAAGTTGAATAGTATAAAAAATTTAATATCAAAAGCTTTAACTGATGGACAGATAAATGAAAATGAATTTAAATTAGTTTTAGATGAATTAGAAAAATATAATGAAATGAAAGAAACTTTACGAACAAAACAAACACAAACAGTATTAAATGACAGTGAAAGAAAGAAATTGATTGAAGAAACAGAAGCAAGAGTAAGAAATGAAATTAAAAAAAAAATGGAAAATTTATAATTTTCTTCAATAAAATTACTATAGTAAACGATCCTCCACCAAAATATGAATGAAAATTTTTAATTAAAAAATGGCTGAAAAATGATAAAAAGATTTTATAACGTAAATGGAGAAACAGTACGTAATAAAAATAAACAGGATTTCTTTATTAAGAATAATGAATATGGAAACCCTATGTTATATGTAAAAGATGAACGTGGTAATACATATCAATTAACATATTACAAAGGAGGTTTATTAGAATTTTATAAATTTAGCACTCTTAAAAATAATTACAGTGTTGATTTTATCAGATATGTTTTAGAAGTAGATGATTATAAATTTTCTAAAGGAATGAAAGAAAGTAGAGAAAAGTTTCAGAGAATGTTAAAAAAAGGACCAGTTCGTGAACTCAATAATATAGAAATTCCATCGAAAGAAATAACTTCCCAACAAGAAGCACAAGAACTATTAGAAACAACCATTATTACAGAAAAAATATTTAATGATATTGAATCATTTGCTAGTGAATATAATTTAGTTCATAGAGAAACTCAAAGAAGAATAAATGAAGAAACATCTGTAAAAGAAGTTGAAACTTCATTAATAAATGCAGAAACACAAACAAATGTAGATATGAGAGAAATGAGTGGTTTAATGAAGGCATATACAACAATTCAAGAAGAGATTGCACTTCAATTACCAAGACTGTATGAAAAAAATAGAAAAATAGAAGAAAAAAAGAAAGAATTAAGATTAGCTAAACTAGAAAAAAATGAAGATAAAATAAATAAATTAAGAAAAGAATTAATAGATTTGGAAATTGAGAGAAGTGCAATATTAGAGGTAATTAATATTCATAGAGATAAAATACGTAACCAGTTAAATAGAATTAAAGAGACTATACGTAAAATATTATACGAAGACACAACATTAGGTGAAAGAATTAGAACATTATTTAGAGAACAAGGAATAATAATAGTTAGTGTTTTAACTGCTTTTGGGATGATTATAGGTTTTATTGTTGATGCAATTATTCCTTCTGGTAGTGGAAGTAGTCCCCCACCTCCGCCACCTTCAGACAAAACAGATGCAAAGGATTGGATAAAAAAACAATTAAAAAATTTAGGAAAATTACTCGCTAAACTTGCAGGAAAAGCAGCATCAGCCCTACCTGGAATTATTGGTGCTATTGTTTCATGGTTATTAAAAACAACTGGAAGTATAATTAATTGGGTTGCAAACAATTTATGGGCTTTACTTGTTTTAGTTGTTGGATTATTATATGCTGCTGCAAGGGAATATTTAAAATAATAAAATAAAATTAATAAATCTTATAAATGATTAGTCCTACAATACCTAATACAACACTTCCAAATAATATTGCTTGTTTATTTTCTTCATGTTCTATATTCGGTTTATCTTGAAAAATTTTATTAGAAGGTTTTGGAATATCTTGAACAAATTTATTAGAAGGTTTTGGTATATTATGAACAAGTTCTGGTAACAGATTTTTTTGTTTTTGTTCCATCTAGCGAGCGGTCCCCTCCTAAAGAATGAGAAATATGCTTATTATTTATATCATCGTTAAAGCCTAGTTTTTGATCTTTTGTAGCTATAACGATTTTATTATTATAACCTACAATTGATCTAATTTGTAATCTCATATCACCTGGAGACATATATAATCCAATACCATAGACATAATTAACATTACTCCGAGCGAATTTTAAAACATTTTCATAAGAAGAAATTTGAGATTGTAAGTCTATGGGACTATTAATAGCATCTTGAACGTTTGCTAAGAATTGTTTTTGAGCATCAAATCCTGTACCTATTTTTAGTATATCTACACGTGTTTGAGATTGTGCTCCTAATAAAGCCCATACAAAAGTTCTTATACTTTCATTAATACGTTCAATACCTACTTTTGTAAAACCTTCTGATTTATCTAAAATAAATGTTGTCCGAGCCATATTTATATCTATTGTATGCTTAATAGAATCGTTTATATTTAATAATGGTCCAATCTGAGAATGATTCATTGTATATTCAGCACTCGGTTTATAGTATTCAGTAAAACTTCCTAAACCATGACAAGATGTTTCTAATTTTTGTCTCCAATCTGTATGAGGTGAAATTTGAAATTCATTACATATTTTTTGATATGCAGCTTTGTCATAAGGGTTTTTGTAATAACAGAAAGAAGAATCAGTTGGTAAAGGTGATTTAAGTTCTTTTAAAATTCTAGCAATACAATAATATAAATGAAACATATAAACCGTTTGAGTTAGATTTGAAGTGTTTTTTTCGAACGAAGTGAGCGGGTTCCCCTTTATATGATCATTATAAGAAACACCACATCCCGTACTCGCGCACCATACCGCAAAATTTAACTGACACCGCCACCAATCAAAAGACGTATGTATCCATGTATTCCATGGTTCGTTGGTGTGCAAAGGTGGATTTTGATAATTTTGAAATAAATCTGGAAAAATTGTTTTAAAGTTTTCTTTTTGATTTACAAAAATTTTTTGTTCGTTAAGAATTAGATCTTTTTTAGAATATTTAGTGTGAGGATTATACGATGCATTAGGATTATATTTAAAATTTTTATTCATTTTTTACCCTAAAAAATGTACCATACTATTTCAAATATTGATAAAACAATAAACTTACTTACTTACATTGATAACAGAGAGGGAAATAAACGTATAGGTATATTTCGTAGGTTGGGATAATATTTCAGATGAACATATAAAAAAAACTGGGGAGAGACCCATAAAACGTATAGATGGTTATTATAGTTTTCAACAAATAGCGGATGAATTTTCAAAAGAAAATATTGAATTGTCTGTAAATGAAACAAATGGTATTGCTTCTTTAATCGCACCTTTTGAATTTAAGATTAGTAAAAATTTAAGATATATGTTAGGATTTAATAAAACAAAAATATTCACACCCAATGAAAAACATTATGGAAACAGACCCATAGATTTTACTATTTATAAATCATTGAATTTACATTTAGAACAAGTAAGCACTTTTTATAATTATCTTGATGGTGCTCCGAGTACATTATTGGCTGTTATTCCCGGTGAAAACAAAGAGTTTGGAGATGTTAAAACGATAAATTTTGAACATCCTGGATATAAGCGTTTAGTAAATGATGTAATAACAGAATTAAAATTAGAAATTAGAGATGAGTATAATAAAAAAATAAGTAATAGTTTTCCAATTAAATGTGTTTTAGAAATTATTTAAGGGTACCACTTAGCTAATAATTTACCTATTAAAATGTCGTTGAAATCCTTTCGGTCGAGTATATTTGGAGTTAAAAAAAGCACGTAGATGCATCGGAAATATTAAAAATAAAGAAAGAGCTTCAAGTAATGGAAACTAATAATAATTTATTATATGACAAAATTATAAATATACCAGACAGAAACACAATATGTATATTCGCTGGTATCAATGGACCGTTGAAATTTAATCAAATGTTTAATTTTGGTACCGTTGGAAGCGAATATGTTATTAATTATCCAGGTCAAATATTAGGTCTTAGTTTAATAAGTCTAAAAACAGGAAAAGATGGTTTAACTGTCATGGTGAGTGTTAATGATAAATTAACTAATGATGGAATAGAATTGGATGATTCTGTTTATGAATATCATAAATATAAAAACTTTGAAAAACCTTTATATGTTAAGGCTGGAGATAGAATAAGTTTTATGAGTAAGAGTGATAGAGTATCAATACTCTAGTATCAGCATTAATTGAATTATTCGTTTAAGAAAAACGAATTTTTATAAACTATATTTTTATCCTTAAAAAATGTCGGCTTACGGGAAAAAATTAAATCCTTACAGAAAATTAAGAGAACCTTGTGGTGTAAAAGGTACCCGTCAAAGTGTTAAAATAACTAATAATCCTTCAACTATTGACAAAAATCAACAGTTATTAGTGAGATTTCCTAATCTAAGTAGTAATGATGTTATTGTTCCTGGAACAACCAGATTAATTTTTGAATTAGAAATTGAATCTAAAGATGCAAACTCAACTATTTACCAAAATATAGGAAGATCAATAGTTAAAAAAACAACAATTAGAATAAGTGGGAATGAAATTATGTCAATAGAAGATAGTGATATTTATCATTGTTATGTAGATTTGTGGAAAACTACAACTGAACGCACAAATATGGTATACCAAGGTATTGGTACTGAAAACATGTTAAAACATAGAATTGGAGCAGGAGATAAAACAGAAAATGTAGGAGATCAAGCCATAGCAAAAACATACAAAAACAGATTTTGTATTCCATTAGATTTTGAAATATTAGAAACTCATATGCCTTTTTACCAAGCTGGTCTAGGGGATAGACTTGAATATGAACTTACATTTAATGATTATAATAAAGTAATCCATTCAACGGATGCAGATGCAAAATATAAAATTAAAAACATTTGCTTACAATTTGATATGGTTTCTAACCCTGAATTAGCAAGTCAAATAAGACAGCAAATTGACGGTAAAATGGTTATCTTATATGACAGAATATTAAGACACAGAAAAATAACCAAAAACAAAACTGATGCGCTATGGAATATTAATCTAAATACCCCAGCTAAAAGTATGAAAGGTATTCTAATGTTATTTGAAGACCCCGAAAGAACAAGTACCGAAACTTATTATAACCCCAATATAACAAAAGTAGAAATGACAATAGAAGGTATTCCAAATCAGCTATACAGTCAAGGAATGGAAGCGGATCAACAATGGGATGAAATAAATAAATTCTTTGCTTTAAATTCAAAAAGAAATGAAATAACAGACACAGTTTTTAAAGATGGATGTTTATCTGATACAACAATAGAAAAATACTTAACAACAAATTATGCTTTATGGTTGGATTTACGTTCAACAGATGATAATTTACTACATGGATCGGGTAGAAGAATTGAAAATGCATCCGAAGGTATTACAATTCAAATAACAAAAACAGCAGAAACTGATAATAAACCGATAAACGTTTATATTTTTATTATACAAGATGCACAAATTAATTTTGAAGATGGAAGATTTAAAGAAGTAAAATATTAAGCAACGGGCTCTTAATTTTTTTATTTTATTTATTAAAAATGGAATTACCAAAATATCCTCATTGTGCTATTATTTGTGGTCAGACCGGATGTGGAAAAACAGAATTTGTTCTTGATTTATTAGAAACAGAATATCTTCAAGTGTTTAATTATATTGTTATAATAAACNAGTGCGTTTTTTTTTAAGAAACACAAACTGTAAAATCAGTTTTTATACACTCACAAACAGAAAAGGAACAGTGGCAAATATTGTCATGTATGAAATGCAGAAAGCAATATAATTCATAGTACAATTTTTAAAAGCAAAAAATCACAATTTCTTAATATAATTTGAAATTGGATTATATTTTGAAGTTTGCAATTTTCACATCCTATGATAATTCATGAATAAAGTGAAAATTAGGTGAAAGAGAAAATAACTTTTTTGAACAGTAACTGACGTGCCTGGCAGTATAAAAGAAAAAAAAATCTCTTTTAAAAACACCAATGTGGAAAAGAGATGTTCTTGTTGTTTGGGACACAAATAAGATAGCAGAGGTGTATACAACTATGGATTTTCCGTATTTTATCTATGGATTGTCAAGTAAAAATATGCACTACAGAATCCCAGTTACCAGATTATTCATAAACCTGATAGATCAACAATATGCTTTAAAGTACAAAACTGATATAGGTCTCTGTCAAATCAAAATTGATGAACTGGTTTCCACAAATGAAATGACATGTTGCACTATTGTCATATAATCATAAAGAAAAAAGTTTGTTTTAAGTGGTACATAGAGAAGTTATTAACATCAAGAAAGTTCAGTGTCTGTTGCTTGTTTTATACTTTGGAAAGTACTATAAATATAAATGATTACAGAGACTTTACTTCTTTAATCATGTTAAAACTGATATGAGTTATCAATAAATACACAAACAAATACCAAAGCAAAAATGCAGTGATTGCCGTTACCCGCTAGCCCTATGCCCTTGACTTGACTTATTTCTATTTCTCCTTGAGGAGAGTCAGGCCTTATGCCCAAGACTAGTAAAGTCAGTCACCATTTAGTAAATATTTGAAGTCAGTAGCCCGTTTTGCTAGTAAAAATTGTACCTTTACACCATAGAATCTATTGCCATTGTGCACCATCTTAAGAGTATTTTATCTTGGATATGTATTATGTTGCGTGTTGAGGTCACAGTAAATAATAATGTCATATTTTTTCAGCTTCTCCATTCTCGTCCTGACATCAGCGTGGTGGAACATCCAAGCTTGTTACATCCTAGTGTGGTATTCTCAGACATGGTGCCTCATTCCTATTTAGCAGAGGACTTTATAAAGACAAACCAACTTTTACAGTATGCCAATAAACAAACAGACTCAGCAAAATGTTTTATTGCAACAGGACAATTTGATGTTACAGACAACATGAACAATCATCTAGCATCGCTAGAAAAAATTTATGATTCTGCAACACCTTCTGAGGAACACCTAGAAATTTTATTGTTTTATGTGCTACAAATATTAAGTGCTATTTCCCATTGCTTAGAACATGGATTCTCATTAGGCGAAGCTAATTTTAGAGATGTTTTTGTTCTTGCGCCTGGTAATCGTTGCCATGGTAACACAATTGCTTTCTTGCCACATCAAAAGTCACATGACAATTTACAAGTGGAATCTATATGTGCTTACATGGAAAAGTATTTAGCAGAAAATCTTAATCATCGAGCAAACTCAGACGGTGGAAAATTTCATATGGGCATTTTCAAAATCGGCAAAATGTTACAGACAAGAAAAATAGAATCTCTAGCTCAAGTTCGGTGCTATATTGAATTTTTATTATGGGGACCAAAAGACTCTCATTTTAAGAGTGATTTTCATAGAGAAAGTAACTTGGAACCAAAACTTTCAATTTGGTTAGAACAGGAAAGAGCAAACTTAGTACACTTTATAGCCAAGGAGAGGATCATGGGATTGAAAGAATTATATTCATTGAAACATTTCTATCAGATGAAATTCTTACTTAAATCAACTCCATATATGTTGTCTGAATGTGTTCGAAATCATTTGTCAGGATAGATATTATTTATTTTATCAGTTTAAGGAAGTAGACCTAGGTTAAGGGAGATAAGTCTTTTAAATCAGTAAAGTGTTTGAAACAGTGGGTTTCATCAATGCTAAAAAGCAAGAATTAAAGTCATCTATGTTACTTAGAAGCTTAGAATAACTTTGTACAATACTTAAAACAAACATAGTAATGAGTCCCTAAACCTGGGTCTACCTCCTTAAATCTAATCCTATGTTGGTTGTTTGTTAGATTTGTGAATTTGGGATTATTTGCTTTTCATATGGAGATCTTTTGTTACAAAAAGTTGTGACTTGTGTGCATTTGGCTGTATTCTGACACATTTACGTTAAAATATAAAAATTATTTTAAAAATAGTGTTATAAATTCATTTCCATTAAAGTGGGGATCTTTCATCTGTCTGTTTTATAGATGGATTTAAACAGATTCCCATTTCAAACAGGACAGGGTTCAAGTAATAGGCTACATTTATTTGCCCATTTATAAGTGTTTTAGAAACTTATGATATTTCTGCTCATGGACTAAGGGAGGTAACTCAAAGTTTTTGTGGGTTATACAAAAATGGTAAGATTCTTCCTGTGGCTGTTTCCAAAAGTCTGGAATAACAGAAATTACCTGAAATGTCTACTGACCCAGTAATATTTGCTTTGTAAGAATTGAAAACAAAAACCCTAAATTGATTTACATGGAAAGTCATTTAGGAATTGGCATTTGTATATTTTATGTTCAATAGTCGTACTATAAATCACATTGAGAAAGGCTTAATTTACAGTTGGCATTTGTGGTTTGAGAATCTTTTAATCGAAATTTAATTTTTTTAATAAAACATTATAGCATTTGTGAAAAAACATTGAAATCCAGATGTCTATTGACAGGAATTCCAACAGCATTTTTTCAGTCATTGGTAATGTTTCAATATTTCTTATTACAATTGGCACAGGTTTAAAGAAATTTTGAATGTTATGCCAAGTTTGTTTTTCTAGATCTGTTTTTCAATCCGCTTTTTAAAATCAAGAAACCTATTTGGATAATCAATGTCTGGTGTCAAGTTGTCATTTTCCAGGAACCATAGGCATTCCCTTACAGATATTGTTGTGAAGAGTTTTTTGCTACAAACCATGATATGATCCTCAAGAACTTGAATCCAATTTAAATGTTCTTTGTCATAATTTTACGAATATTCCCATTAATTGTTTTATATTCCTATTAATTGAATAATACACTAAACTTGACCAGACTTCTTGCAGTTTGGATTATAACATTTTTTGCAGCATATCTAGCTCTGTTGGCCAAAAGCAATTTTTTGGGGAATACTTAAGACCACATGATTCTCACTTTTTCATAATAAAAACCTGTGGAATTTATAGTAGATTACAAGATTTAAAATTACTCAAGGAACCTGAAAATGACATATTTTTTGTTTGTTTTTAATTTTCAATATTTGTTGGGAGCTGTGGTCTGCATGCTAATATTGGTATATTTTTCAAATTGCAAAGTTAAATTGTTCATGACACATTTATGTCACACAAATTTCTAAAATCTCTATAAAGGGGAATAGCTCAAATTGAGTTCAGCAACTAAAAGTATATTTTGCAATGTGACTAAAATAAAACTGTTAAATGTGAAATATGAAACCTATAGGGATAAGCAAGATTGGTTGGAAATGACAACTCTTTTCAATACATTTCATTATCTCTGTATTTCATCCATGCAGTAATTTTATAACCTATCATATAAATTATTTTTTACGTGTTACTTAGTATTTACACCGGTGTAGTTATAGTTATTAATTATATTATTGAGTGATAAGACAAATCATTAGTTGTCAAAATGTGCAATATATATTTTGTTTTAACAAGATTTTTTATTCACTGTATGTTTTTTATTTTTTT
>MJUU01003332.1:35416-63036 GCA_002080025.1 Modiolus philippinarum | reverse complement strand
GTTTGATTAAGAGAGATGTTTTATATAGTTTACGAAATGGACAATATTTACGGGAAAGGGGAGCTAATTTGCAGGAAAGTGTATGTCAATCATAATGAAAAAGGCCAATAAAGGAATATCAAGTCAGTTCCGCATTCGACTTGTGTTTCACAAATGAGCTAATTGAATGTTCCATTTATTTGTGTCAATCTTATACTTCTTACTGATAAATGAAAGCAAACAAATTATAAAAATATCACTTACTCTGTAATATAGATTTATCTCCCTTAGTTTTGAAGTAACAACTTCCTTTAATGATAAACATAAATCTTCATTGTAAAACGAGTTAAGCAATTCTTGCACATTATCTAGAGGAAGTTTTCTATATATAGATAAAAGTATATGACATGCTTTTGTAGCACTGCTAAAATGTTTCAATGATTGAGAAATTTCCTCTCCCTCTATTTTGTTTGGTAATGATGACTGAGATAGTTTATGAAAGATTAGATTTTCCACACAAATTTCTGTCAAATTAGCATATTTAATGTCTTTTTGTATCACAGTTGAAGGAAAACTTTGTAAAATTTTAAGAATTTCATGCCATTTAAAAGTCACAACTAATGAATCTAAGACTGACTTCACTACATCTTGAAAAGGTTGACTTTCGTGGAGACTTAACATGCATGCTTTAAGTTTATCAGATATAGAACTAGTTATAAACTTTAAAACTGGGTCATTGCTTCTTGTAATATCCTCATCCTGTGATCCAGCTATAGGTATGATAAAGTTCAACAAATGTCGCTTTAATGCTGGATAACTTCCAGTTAATTTCTGATATCGATAACTCCTAATGTCCACAAGACTTATTTCTGATGGAGTCCTTTTACGTAACAGTTCATCCTTTGCAAAATGGTCTTCTGTAAATTGATCTTCAAAATCGTCAAGGTCGTCTTCACAAACTAAACTTATAAGAGTTGCCACCAGAGGGCATTCTGATTTCACATACTCTAAAGTTGCCGGAGTCAATGAATATTTTGAAGCATATTTGCCGAAACTTGAAGTGCTGCTTGTAGCTGATTTACTGAATGATAAATCAATATTCTTTGGAAGTGAAGTCATTCGTTTATGGCCTTTACTATACTTCTGATAATGATGTAAGTGTGTGTTGTCAAAGGCAACCAGAAATTCTCCTTTGCCAGACTGTATGTTTACTTTAAATGGCAGTTCCTTCCTACCAGTTGTATCTGTAATAAATAACACACATGCATATTGCAGAATACAAGTTCTGGTACTATGATTATGGACATATGCAAATTTGATATCATTGAAAATCTGTTTAAGACAAAACAACATAAAAATTAAAAATACATATTTACTATTAACATAGTCATTTTTGTCATTCATAAATTAACTTAACATGTCAGTATCTTTAATATAACTTCTTTCATAGCCAAGTCCATAATCAAATATTATATTAATTTTGTCCTAATGAACATGAATTTTAATATATTGTTTCGAACAGATACATTACTAAGAAGCATGAATCTTGTCTGATTCTGTTGACTTGTAACTTGATATATGGCTATTGTGTAAATGACATTTATAAAGTATCTATTTCTGTTTTTAGTATTTAAGTATCTTAAGGTGGTACAGGAGTCTAAAAACTGTCAGATAGAATTTTCTGATAATTTTATGTCTTACACTCTGTTATAAGAGCAAACAAAAAAATTAAATAAAAATTGGGGGTCACTGGCCATATTAGCCCGAAATCTTTCATGTAAAAATCAGCTAATAAGGAAATATGCAAATTTTAACAAAATTTTAATTTATTTTAATTATATCATAAAAGATTTTTCAAAAATTTGGTTTATTATTAGCTATTGTACTTGCGTTCAATTCACATGAAAAAAAAATAGGGGGTCATCAAACTAAGTTTTAAATAAATGACAAAAAACTGATTTTTTCCTATTATTTCTATATCAATTATCTCCCCTTAATAGAACAAGAGTTTGCTGAAAAGGTTCAATATTCTGTATGGTTACTCAATAAAAGTGGCATATTTGATAAAATTTAACTATTATAAGACATCGACAATTATTTTGCTAACATTCTCATAATGAATTTCATTTTTTTGTCAGATGCTTATGAATGATGCAGTTTTAAACTCCAATACTACCTGAAATGTGTTTCTTGATAGATATGCCCTTACCTTTCTAGAATTTTTTTTTTAAGAAAGAAGAAATGCATTTAACATAAAGTAATTTTAAAAAGAAAGAGGAAATGCATTTATCATAAAGTAATAAATTAATTTATTGGAAAAAATTCCATAGACGACTTTCCACTACGTGAATTTTCCCGGAAAATTTTGACGTCACAATATAGATTTTCCAACGTCACAATGTTTAGTGACGCAATTTGCGCCGATTGACCCCAGGTCAACCGGGGCAATTCATTCATAAAAAAAAGTAAGAAGGTGGTCTATTACAATCATGATCAAATGAATTGGTCTTTGGCCAAAGTGAACATAGTGATGTCATCTTAATCTGCTACAACAACAATTTCAGTAACTTGTTGTTTTCATGTTTAAATTTAGGAGTGAGTCTGATAACCTTTCAATCACAGAAAAATGAAAAAGTCCATCATTTAATTTGTATTCCCCCATACAACCTTATACTAAAGAAAATGCCTCTTATACCATATTTTTAGCTATGGAATAGCCCTTGAACTTTATATTTTATAACTATTGTACTGAAATGTCTGATTTTACCAATATTTTCTCCTGAATAGGAATGGACTCTGTCAAATTGTAACAATTCTTGTAAAGACGTCTGCTGCTGTCCAGTCATGTGACCTACAATAACTTGGATTATCCCTTCATTTTCTGCACTAAATTCTTCTACCAGCTGGTGACTAAAATCATGTTTGTAAGTCATAAGTAGCTCTGGAACAGTAACCTAGAAATAAAGCATTATAATTAACATTTCATGAATTTAATAGTTAGACAGGAAATCATGATTTTTTCAATATGTAAACAACACAATACACCTCATTCTAACTTTTCTCAGGCACCATTTTACCTTGAACTGATTGAAAACTGGTTGCCAATCTTAGCCAGACTAAATAGGATTTTTTTTTTATCTCTTTCTTTTGGGTTGGAAATGTACCCAATTGATAAAAGAAATTTATTCATGACACCTTTTCTCAATATCAACTCCTAAAAGATTAAGGTGGTTCAGGTGTATAAACAAAATCCATCAGAATTTTCCAATAGTTTGCAGAAGTAAACTTAAGAAGATTAACTTTAAAAAAAATAAATAAAAAATTGGGTCACAGACCATATAAGCTCACAATCTTTCATCAAAATTTGAAATTTTTAGTTGAAATGTTAAAGAATATTTTAGTTTTTTCCAAACTATTTATGTTACATCTGACAGAATTTGTATTAATTATATAGATAGCTAGCCTTTGTATTGGACTTTCTAGAAACAAAAAGAAAAAAGGAGGGAAAAAATGAATGCTAGATTATTAGAAATGGGCAAATTACTTGTGTTGAAAGCGAAATATTTAAAAGATTTTTCCAAATTTCAAAACGTTTGTACAATTTTTTCATGAAAAATACCTATCAAAGCATACAACATGAATTCAAAATGGTGGAACACTACCGAACCACCTTAAAGAAAGTACATGATACATTTTATTCTCTTAGCTCATAATGGGTGGCACACATGATTGACATTGGTTGACCTTTGTTGACTCCAGTATTATATCTAGAAATTTTCTGGAATGGAACAGACTTCGAAAAGTCATGTATTAAAATGAACATTAAAGTTAATGTTATTAGATTATGCTTATTTCTTATACAAACCAGAAAAAGATGTGACCAAAGCTCACTAACATCATACCCCCCCCCCCACTTGATTCCATAAAAAAACATTAAATCAAATTATCAAATAGATGGTGCACAATAGCAATATGTACTGAACATTCTGTGAAAGTTTCAGTGAATTACATCAAGTGGTCTAGGTAGAGTTGTCGCCACATAGTATGTACCCTATGGCGGAAGGACGAACAAATGGACAGATGAACAGACAGACGGATGGACAGACAGATGGACAGACACCATGATCACTATATACCGCCTGCTAATGAGGGGGGTATAATAAATCAGACAGAAAAAAAATGTGTCATGTAAGGAATAACTATCAATAGGTGATATCCAGGTCGTTGGTAGGATCTGGTTTGCAGTCCCTAATTTATCATTTTGTAAGAGTTATCTTTCTTGGATGTGGACACCCACAAATATTCAAGACTTCAAAGTAGGTGTTTTATTCACACAGATCTCGTTGAATTAATCTTAAGTGATTTTGTACTGATTATAGAATCTTTAAAATCATCTGATATAAAAATATTTTCTTTTATACTATCATTTATTTTACTTACAAACCATGAAATCAGTTGCCTGTCACTGACAGAAATATTTTATTTCCTTTGACCATATCTCTAATGAAATGTTCCAAAATGTATTACTCCTTTTGCTTCTCATATTGGCAACTTTGATTTTCTCAAAAATAATTCCGTTTTTGAAAAAATCACATCAGAATATTTTTATTTTCCATAGTGCTCATTAAAATAAGGAATTGGGAACCAGTTTTTGTCCACACCGGGATCTGTCTAAAAGTATAAATTAGGGAGTGCAGACCATGAACTTGGATATGGTCTAACACTTATAATCTGTTTTTAACTCTTTGCTGTGAATTATCTGTGGATTATATTAGATGTGATGTGTCAAAAATTCAGTAAACCCAAAATAAATGATAGATATTCCTTATGATATAATGTAATGTCAAACTCAAAGTATATATATTACCTGTCTGTTGTCCTTATCTACATATACCCCTGCATCTAAGTAATCTTTCATCGCCATCTGTAGCTGGGTCTTCAGTAACTCTGGTACTAAAATCTACAGAAAATAAGTAATTCATGGCTAGATTTATCCACATCTTACTTGCTTCTTTAAGTTGACCTTGACATTGACTTTTTACAACTACAATGTAGGGAAATGCTACATCATAAACTGTGACTTCATCAATTATACCAAAATTTTTAGAAAGCAAAGAGTCAAGTCAGCAGTTCTTCTAAGTTTTTTTTTATCTTATTTGAATTTGTTATTTTCCTGTGTGTTATTCAATTATATTTTTGTGTTAATTCAATTATATTTCCTTTGTGTTAATTCAATTATCTTAACCCTGACCTTAGATCACTAAAAGCACAGACACAATGATAATATTAAGAGATGGCCATCACATTTACAACTCTTGTTGCAAAAAAATATCGAACTTAATGTCCAGTGTAGAAAATGTCGAATATGTGACCTTGACCTGTAAAATTTTGAAAAAATAATTAAAAAGCATACATGTACACATAAGCAGCACTTTCTGTTGAATAGAATAGTCATGTTTTTCTGTATATCAGTAATGACCTTGACCTTTGAATCTAAGATGTAAATGTTGAGCAAGTATGATCCTGGTCATTTTCTAATATCAATTCCTCAATCACCTAAATTTGCGCTCATCTATTCAAAGAAACCTTAAGGATGTACTCTGGTGAGGAGCCAAAATTTTAAACTTTTTTTCCAACCTTGATTTTTGCAATGTTCTTACCCCATAAAATCAATATATGCAGAAAAATTTATAGGTTGCTGTGCAAATTATTTTGCTACAGATGTTTGAAAGTGAACGATTTTAACACTTTTGCCCATTTTTTTTACTATTTTCATGGAAAAAATCTACCTTAGAGTATTTAACTTTTTCTCATACTTTCTGAAAAGCTGTAAATAGAAGGAATGAACAAATTCAGCTCCAAAAATTCATATGTTGGTGTTGATATAAGAAAGTTTTGTCCTATTATCATGCATTTTGGGGGTAATTTCAGCATTTCCAGATTTCCCTAAAATGTAGGTTTTCTATTTTTTTAACAGGTAATGGTTTAAACTTCAATTGTTTTGGGATTTATTTATTGCAAGAATATGTGACACTATAATTCAAAAAGCAAAAATAAATCTGAAGTGCATATTTGTTTCATAAAATGGCTTTTTTCTAACCCACACCCTATTTTGTAAAAATTTGACATGAATCCAACAGCCAATTAGCGCAAAAATTTTCAGTTTGTGATTCCTCTTAAACTACCTGATAGAAATGGATGATTTTTTGACACAATTTAAAGATAAACATATATTTTGTAAATTCAATGCATTTGTACATAAAATATGAATGATTTTCAAGTTATTCAAAAACAAGATTTCAACGAGACCGAAACATGACCAGAATACATCCTTAATTCAATTTTCTTCTCGGTTTATAATTACCTTGTAATTTAAATCTACAGTTTCTAAGGTGTGACCATTAAGCTTACCTGTGATTTGTTCATTAGTATGTTTGTTAAAAAGTAAATAGTCACACCTCAGCAGCAGTACATTTTAATGATCAAGTTGTGTTGTTAGTAAGCTGAAAAGGAAATTGACTGAAGGTATCTTTCAAATGGGTAGAAGGAAATTTAACAAGAGGCTCTCAAGAGCCTGTATCGCTCACCTGGGTCCTATGCAGCACTATAATTCCAAATTGATGGTCCATCTTTGGTGGTACATGTACATAAAAATCAGAAGCTTTTTATAAAATTTAATTAAAATTGTTCAAGCAGTTTCAGAGAAGATTTTTGAATGCAGTTTCTAGACTTAAAGGGCCTATGTTAATCTATGTTCCCTACTGGCAGCTATTTAACATAAAACTTTGAAGAGGGTCATCCAAGGACTATCATATCAAAATTATATGGAAATTGTTCCAGCAGTTTCAGAGGAGAAGATCTTTTTATTCATTTCCCATTGGGTCCTATGTTTAACTAAGTTTTGCTACTGGTGGCCATGTCGGAAGACAGATCAGCACCAACGTAACAAACTTAGTCAAAATCTCACAAGTTTCATTTATGCAATGTTTAAATTGAATCCATTCAGTGGTTTTCTATTATATCTTTGTATTCATTTCCCCATAGGGTCCAATTCATTGCTGTTGGCTATATTGGATGATGGATCAGCACCAAAGTAGCAACACTTGGTCAGCTTCTCATAAGCATCATTTATGCAAAGTTTGGTTTAAATCTATGCAGCAATTCTCTAGAAGAAGATCTTTTGTTAAATTAAGTTCACAGCTGATGACACTTGGTCAGCACCTAACAGGCATCATTCATGTCATGTTTGATTTAAATCCATTCAGCAGTTCTACAGAAGATCTTTGTGTGCATTTCCCATAGGGTCCAATGCTGTAGGTCATATAAAATGACGAATCGGCACCTAGGTAAAAATACTTAGTCAGCACCTCATAAGAATTATCAATGCCAAGTATGGGTCAAAGCAATTCAGTGGTTCTCAAAAAGAAGTTCTTTGCATGCATTTTCCCATTGGGTCAAATGTTAAAATTTAGTTCCCCCTCTGGCGGCCATGTTGGACGACGGATCGGAACCAAAGTAGCAACACTTGGTCAGCACCTCATAAGCATTATTCATGACAAGTTTGATTCAAATCCATTCATTTATTCTCAAGAAGAAGTTCTTTGTATGCATTTTCCCATAGGGTCCAATGTTAAAATTAAGTTCCCCGCTGGCGGCCATGTTAGATGACAGATCGGCACCAAAGTATCAACACTTGGTCAGCACCTCATAAGCATCATTCATGCCAAGTTTGGTTCAAATCCATTCCGTGGTTCTCAAAATGAAGTTCTTTGTATGAATTTTCCCATTAGGTCAAACAGTAAAGTAAGTTCCCCGCTGGTGGCCATCTTGGAAGAGGTCGAAAAACTTGACTGTGTTCAATACAATATATAGCCTTTAACATGCTGATCATTTTTGCAATTTAAACTTGACCTCTATCTCAAAGCGTTTCTAAAATATACTGACAAAAAGTATAAAATGACGAAAAATTTGACCAATCAAGGGCCACAACTCATATATAGGTACTTGGATTTTCTTCAAAATTTCCATGTGGGTAGATCTTAACATGCTGAACATTTTTGCATTTTAAACTTAACCTCTATCTGTTATAGTTTTTCTAATAAAAAATAAAAAACATCAAAATTTTGAAAATTTTACAGAAAAAGGGCAATAACTCTAAGAAGGGTCATCAGGTTTTCTTCAAAATTTCAGCATGGGTAGATCTTCTCGTGCTGATCATTTTTAGCTCATCAGATTTTTGATATCTGGAACGGTTTTTGAGTTATTTCCCCAAAACTGTAATTTACCCCTATGTTTTATTTTTAGTAATGGCAGCCATGTTGTTTGACCTCAGACATAGAAAATAAAAAAAATTAAACTAGATACCCTAGTGATGATTCAGTTGAAGTTTGGTTCCATTTGACCCAGTGGTTTCAGAGGAGAAGATTTTTGAAAGTGAGCTAACGACAGACTGACGGACGACGAACGGACGACGGACACCAAGTGATGGCAATAGCTCACCCTGGCATAGCCAGGTGAGCTAAAAATAATTGAGGAATATATATTAAAGCTGTAACACCACTAATTCTGTCACCCATTGCCTCCTATCATAAATAACACATGTTTCTGTGTTCATAGACCTTTTATCTGAAGTTCAAACAAAACGACATGTGTCTCACCTGAAAGACACATTTTTCGGTTACTCCTAAAAAAAAAATCCACCGACTTTAATTGTTATATTAGAAAATAAACTGTGGACACAGGATATGTATCGCCCGCCCCTTGCATCGCCTTAATTTGCACACTGATCTACTACAGCAGGAATAAAAATAAAATATAATCTTTTACTACTGTGTTTACAATTTCCTTGGAAAAAATGATGTGATCACTCATGCATGACTAAGGAGCCAGGGCCACCATCTGGGAGTGGAATCCGTATGTACTCCTCAAGACGCAACTGCATTTTAAATATCAAGTGCCTAGGACTACTGGTATAGGCTGTACAAACTACTTGCTAAAAACTTAAAAAATCATTCATGTGTGACTAAGGGGCCAGGGCCACCATCTGGGCATGGAATCGGTATGTACTCCCCAAAATGCAACTGCATGTCAAATATCAAGTGCCTAGGACTACTGGTATAGGCTGTACAAACTGCTTGCTAAAAACTTAATGTGATCGTTCATGCATGACTAAGGGGCCAGGGCCACCATTCGGGCATGGAGTCGGTATGTATTCCCCAAGACACAACTGCATAGCAACAAGAGCTCTCGCCGAATGGCAGCCAAAGATACCCCCCGCTCACTGAACCCTGAATCGATATGGTAAGTGCAAAATTAAGTTGATGTGGACACAATACAGGTGTGGACACAGGTAAAGTATGGACACAATACAAGTATGGACACAATGATATAATCTTCAAGAAAAAACTTTTCCCAAGGGTTCCAATGAAAACACTCTGTCTTAATCAGACAAATATAAAATTCACCTTTTTTTCAGCCTATATGACAATTTACAAATCTACATATAGTGTTCTTCCTTTGTCTAAAGTTTCTTCAAAATCCTTCAAGTGGATTAAGAGGAGTTGTGCGTACGAGGTAACCCATACATAGGGAATCAATGAAAACTCAAAGTACAATTATCTCCCCTTCCTGGTTTCTGACAATAATTATATTCCTTCATGCACATCTCCATATAGTGTTCTTTCCTTGTGTAAAGTTTCATTAAATTCCTTCAAGTGGTTTAAGAGGAGTTGCGTTTACGAGGTAACTCATACATGGGGAATCAACGAAAAGTCAAAGTCCAATTGTCTCCCCTTCCTGGTTTTGGACAATAATTATATTCCTTCAAGCACATCTCCATATAGTGTCCTTCCTTTGTGTAAAGTTTCATCAAAATCCTTCAAGTGGTTTAAGAGGAGTTGCGCTTACGAGGTAACCCATAAATAGGTAATCAACGAATAGTCAAAGTCAGATTATCTCCCCTTTCTGGTTTCAGACGGACGGACAGACGGACAGACAGACAGGGTGATTCCTATATACCCCCCCAACTTTGTTTGCGTGGGGGTATAAATATAAAGTGCCTAGGACTACTGGTATAGGCTGTACAAACTGCTTGCTTAAAACTNCACACCTCAGCAGCAGTACATTTTAATGATCAAGTTGTGTTGTTAGTAAGCTGAAAAGGAAATTGACTGAAGGTATCTTTCAAATGGGTAGAAGGAAATTTAACAAGAGGCTCTCAAGAGCCTGTATCGCTCACCTGGGTCCTATGCAGCACTATAATTCCAAATTGATGGTCCATCTTTGGTGGTACATGTACATAAAAATCAGAAACTTTTTATAAAATTTAATTAAAATTGTTCAAGCACTTTCAGAGAAGATTTTTGAATGCAGTTTCCAGACTTAAAGGGCCTATGCTAATCTATGTTCCCTACTGGCAGCTATTTAACATAAAACTTTGAAGAGGGTCATCCAAGGACTATCATATCAAAATTATACGAAAATTGTTCCAGCAGTTTCAGAGGAGAAGATCTTTTTATTCATTTCCCATTGGGTCCTATGTTTAACAAAGTTTTGCTACTGGTGGCCATGTCGGAAGACAGATCAGCACCAACGTAACAAACTTGGTCAAAATCTCACAAGTTTCATTTATGCAATGTTTAAATGAATCCATTCAGTGGTTTTCTATTATATCTTTGTATGCATTTCCCCATAGGGTCCAATTCATTGCTGGTGGCTATATTGGATGATGGATCAGCACCAAAGTAGCAACATTTGGTCAGCTTCTCATAAGCATCATTTATGCAAAGTTTGGTTTAAATCTATGCAGCAATTCTCTAGAAGAAGATCTTTTATTAAATTAAGTTCACAGCTGATGACACTTGGTCAGCACCTAACAGGCATCATTCATGTCATGTTTGATTTAAATCCATTCAGCAGTTCTACAGAAGATCTTTGTGTGCATTTCCCATAGGGTCCAATGCTGTGGGTCATATAAAATGACGAATCGGCACCTAGGTAAAAATACTTAGTCAGCACCTCATAAGAATTATCAATGCCAAGTATGGGTCAAAGCAATTCAGTGGTTCTCAAAAAGAAGTTCTTTGTATGCATTTTCCCATTGGGTCCAATGTTAAAATTAAGTTCCCCGCTGGCGGCCATGTTGGATGACAGATCGGCACCAAAGTATCAACACTTGGTCAGCACCTCATAAGCATCATTCATGCCAAGTTTGGTTCAAATCCATTCCATGGTTCTCAAAATGAAGTTCTTTGTATGAATTTTCCCATTAGGTCAAACAGTAAAGTAAGTTCCCCGCTGGTGGCCATCTTGGAAGAGGTCGAAAAACTTGACTGTGTTCAATACAATATATAGCCTTTAACATGCTGATCATTTTTGCAATTTAAACTTGACCTCTATCTCAAAGCGTTTCTAAAATATACTGACAAAAAGTATAAAATGACGAAAAATTTGACCAATCAAGGGCCACAACTCATATATAGGTACTTGGATTTTCTTCAAAATTTCCATGTGGGTAGATCTTGACATGCTGAACATTTTTGCATTTTAAACTTAACCTCTATCTGTTATAGTTTTTCTAATGAAAAATAAAAAACATCAAAATTTTGAAAATTTTACAGAAAAAGGGCAATAACTCTTAGAAGGGTCATCAGGTTTTCTTCAAAATTTCAGCATGGGTAGATCTTCTCGTGCTGATCATTTTTAGCTCATCAGATTTTTGATATCTGGAACGGTTTTTGAGTTATTTCCCCAAAACTGTAATTTACCCCTACGTTTCATTTTTAGTAATGGCAGCCATGTTGATGACCTAAGACATAGAAAATATAAAAATTAAACTAGATACCCTAGTGATGATTCAGTTGACGTTTGGTTCCATTTGACCCAGTGGTTTCAGAGGAGAAGATTTTTGAAAGTGAGCTAACAACAGACTGACGGACGACGAACGGACGACGGACACCAAGTGATGGCAATAGCTCACCCTGGCATAGCCAGGTGAGCTAAAAATAATTGAGGAATATATATTAAAGCTGTAACACCACTAATTCTGTCACCCATTGCCTCCTATCATAAATAACACATGTTTCTGTGTTCATAGACCTTTTATCTGAAGTTCAAACAAAACGACATGTGTCTCACCTGAAAGACACATTTTTCGGTTACTCCTAAAAAAAAAATCCACCGACTTTAATTGTTATATTAGAAAATAAACTGTGGACACAGGATATGTATCGCCCGCCCCTTGCATCGCCTTAATTTGCACACTGATCTACTACAGCAGGAATAAAAATAAAATATAATCTTTTACTACTGTGTTTACAATTCCTTGGAAAAAATGATGTGATCACTCATGCATGACTAAGGAGCCAGGGCCACCATCTTGGAGTGAAATCCGTATGTACTCCTCAAGACGCAACTACATTTCAAATATCAAGTGCCTAGGACTACTGGTATAGGCTGTACAAACTACTTGCTAAAAACTTAAAAAATCATTCATGTGTGACTAAGGGGCCAGGGCCACCATCTGGGCATGGAATCGGTATGTACTCCCCAAAATGCAACTGTATGTCAAATATCAAGTGCCTAGGTCTAATGGTATAGGCTGTACAAACTGCTTGCTAAAAACTTAATGTGATCGTTCATGCATGACTAAGGGGCCAGGGCCACCATCCGGGCAAGGAATCAGTATGTATTCCCCAAGACGCAACTGCATATCAACAAGAGCTGTCGCCGAATGGCAGCCAAAGATACCCCCCGCTCACTGAACCCTGAATCAATATGGTAAGTGCAAAATTAAGTTGATGTGGACACAATACAGGTGTGGACACAGTAAAAGTATGGACACAATACAAGTATGGACACAATACAAGTATGGACACAATGATATAATCTTCAAGAAAAAACTTTTCCCAAGGGTTCCAATGAAAACACTCTGTCTTAATCAAACAAATATAAAATTCACCTTTTTTCAGCCTATATGACATTTTACACATCTACATATAGTGTTCTTCCTTTGTCTAAAGTTTCTTCAAAATCCTTCAAGTGGATTAAGAGGAGTTGTGCATACGAGGTAACCCATACATAGGGAATCAATGAAAACTCAAAGTACAATTATCTCCCCTTCCTGGTTTCTGACAATAATTATATTCCTTCATGCACATCTCCATATAGTGTTCTTACCTTGTGTAAAGTTTCATTAAATTCCTTCAAGTGGTTTAAGAGGAGTTGCGTTTACGAGGTAACTCATACATGGGGAATCAACGAAAAGTCAAAGTCCAATTGTCTCCCCTTCCTGGTTTTGGACAATAATTATATTCCTTCATGCACATTTCCATATAGTGTCCTTCCTTTGTGTAAAGTTTCATCAAAATCCTTCAAGTGGTTTAAGAGGAGTTGCGCTTACGAGGTAACCCATAAATAGGTAATCAACGAATAGTTAAAGTCAGATTATCTCCCCTTTCTGGTTTCAGACGGACGGACAGACAGACAGACAGGGTGACTGCTATATACCCCCCCCAAACAAAGTTTTGGGGGGTATAAATATAAAGTGCCTATGACTACTGGTATAGGCTGTACAAACTGCTTGCTTAAAACTAAATGTGATCGTTCATGCGTGACTAAGGGGCCAGGGCCACCATCCGGGCATGGAATCGGTATGCACTCCCCAAGACACAACTGCATATCAAATATCAAGTGCCTAGGACTACTGGTAAAGGCTGTACAAACTGCTTGCTAAAAACTTAATGTGATCGTTCATGCGTGACTTAGGGGAATGGCCACCATCCGGGCATGGAATCGGTATGTACTCCCCAAGACGCAACTGCATATCAAATATCAAGTGCCTAGGACTACTGGTAAAGGCTGTACAAACTGCTTGCTAAAAATTTAATGTGATCGTTCATGCATGACTAAGGGGCCAAGGCCACCATCCAGGCATGGAATCGTTTTGTACTCCCGAAGACGCAACTGCATGTCAAATATCAAGTGCCTAGGACTACTGGTATAGGCTGTAAAAACTGCATGCTAAAAACTTAATGTGATCATTCATGCGTGACTAAGGGGCCAGGGCCACCATCTGGCCGTGGAATCGGTATGTACTCCCCAAGGTGCAACTGCATATCAAATATCAAGTGCCTAGGACTACTGGTATAGGCTGTACGAACTGCTTGCTTAAAACTTAATGTGATAGTTCATGTGTGACTAAGGGGCCAGGGCCATCACCCGGGCATGGAATCGGTATGTACTCCCCAAGACGCAACTGCATGTCAAATATCAAGTGCCTAGGACTACTGGTATAAGCTGTACAAACTGCTTGCTAAAAACTTAATGTGACAGTTCATGCATGACTAATGGGCCAGGGCCATAATCTAAGTAAGGATTTGAGTTGTACCCATAATAATGCAACTGCACATCAAATACTATGGACCTACAACTAACATAAGTTTATTAATTCACAATAGTTTGCAATTGTTGATGCCGCCGCCGCCGGATACGCTATCCCTAAGTCTCGCTTCCGCGATTTTTTCCTCGCGGGCAAGACAAAAACTGGGTCTGGTGGGTCACAGCTTAGGGATAGGTACTTCCTGTCTGTGCTTTTACAGAAAATACCTCTGCTTTCAATTCTGATTGATTGATTGAATATTATTTAACATCTAGTCAGCAATATTTCAGCTATATCAAGATAAGAACAAGTTTGTCTATAAATAATCACTTTGGAGTATGGAAAGGGCCATGGGACAGGAAATTCTGACTGCCACTGTAAAGAGTAGAATGAAATCAAACGGGGCTTGGAATTTAGCCTTGTATCTGATCACATATGGACCACTCAAAATAAGAGCTTGCTACCAGGGTTCTTTAACCTGCAGGAAGCATGGCATTTCTTCCGACATGTGGACCTCAGTTTACATCCTATTAGAAAGATGGGTTGTGTATTTATTCATTCTGCACAACCACGGACATTCAGTTTTGGAGGGTTTGCACCTGCAGCCTGAAATACTGGGTCCTATTTCTATATCCAGTGGATCCCTTGGGTCAGCTCCATTTAGAAGGGGTCATACCCTGCAAGCCAGAGATACTAGGTCCTATTCTATACCAAAAGGTTGCCTGGGGGTGCTTTCAATTTTAAAAAAATCTTTGATTTTCAATGAAATCATATAAACTAAGGCTAAAAGAATCCTTATGGAATACATTTTCAATTTAAATCATAATGACTTGTTGACATCTTAAATCTACGACACTATTAACACTTCCCTTGAACTATGTTGTCTCAAATAAGGACTATAATCACATATGTGCCTGAAAGGGTTCTGAATTAGTTGTGTTAAACCTTGAACAATGAATTTGGTCATAGTAGATCGAGTATAATAGAAATGACAAAGGGTTGCTTTTTACCATGGCAACAAAGCATTGGTAACTTATTTATATATCAGCAAAAAAAGGTCATTTGCATTTAACATATAATATAAATGTCTACCTGTAAAGCTGGTGATGATGTTGAGCAGTTGGTGGTTACAAACAAAAGTCTGGGGTCAGGTGGAGGTACATATTTACTCCATGGGTCCTCACTGTCAAGTTCTATAATAAAACCAAATATTTCAAACATATCATGTTCAATTTTATATGCACTCTGCACATCCAAAACCAGAAGTATTTCTAAAACACTTCGTATGCACAAGAAATGTTTCTGAAACACTACATATGCCCCCCTCCTGCAAGGGAATGTTCTGACTTTCATGACCTTGACCTTTGACATGACATTAATTTTTTGCAAAGTAATGTCTTCTTGACTAGATCTACATGTATACACTTGCCAAGTATAAAAAGTCTATCTTATGTAGTTCAAAAGTTATAGCAAAGGTTAAAGATTTAGATGCACAGAGAGACTGGCAAGACAAAAACATAATTTGCCCCCAACCCTTGTCAAGGAACTGACAATGGAAATATCATGGAGTAAGACTCCATAAAATAACCGATGTAAGAAATGACTGATTCAGTATAATACTATCTGTTTATCCTTAAGAATGCAGAACAATACAAGCCCCAATTAAATTTCAAAATTCCTACCTGAAATTCTATACTCTAAAATTCCACCCCATTCTGAGGGTGGCAGCAGGCCATTTCTGTTTACCAAATATTTCAGGTCAAACAAACTGCAAATCAGAATAAAGTGATATTTTGATAAAAGTAAAATTCAAATTATAAATGTTAGCAAACAACAAGTTATACAGCAAAAATCCAATCAAATAACACATGTAAAAAAAATGTCACACATTGATCATTGATATGACGATTGTTTTACGGAAATATATAAACTTGCGTGTGATAAAGCTTCCGAGTACTGACAGAAAGGCATGCAATGATGACTGGAAGCAGTTAATAACGATGTCATAATAGACCACTTCTTCATTTTTTTTTGAAATCATCTGGTTTTATCAAATTTCAATCATATTTTAACTAAGTTTATGATAGCTAGTTATTAAATACCAGTATTTCCCATCTTTCCAATATGATAACTTAACTAGTTTATAAATAATTCGGATTTGTCCAATATGATAACTAGTTGATAAATACAATGTACCTGATAATGCCCATTCGTCCAATATGATAACTAAACATGTTGAGATGAAGTAATTGGTCTATTGTTTTTAAATCTGTAAAGCTTGTAACCACTTTATCACTGTCTTCATCCTATTTTAAAATAAATCAACATTATTAGCATGTATATGTATCTTTTATTATAGACTTACAAATGGTTATGTAGCTTTAAATCTGTTATTTATAAAGGAAAATTTTCACTTTTTTGTGCTTATTGCTGAAAGCTATATTTACAGGTAAATGTATTTATGAACTGGCTTTTCAATTTGCTTTTTACAGCTTAGTGAAATATGGATATTTGCTCCATATCTCACATTACATCCAAAACTTTTCCTAAATATTTCAAAGGGAGATTAGGTCAACACTGATTTTATCCTTTTTTAATTCCAGTGAAAAACCAGAAATGAAGCACACATTATCAACAGAGAAGAAACTGATCTTTCACTCTTCAATATGGAATAATTGACTTGAATAATATAAAAAAGTAATATTGATACAGGAAAATGTTTATTAATTGGGGTTTGCTTGAAGTATGCATTCAACCTTAAAAAGGGTAAGGTGTTATCTTTTTTTCATTCATTGCTTTTGATGTCAAGGTTGTCAGCACATTCAATAAAGGCATATCTCCTGTAGGAATTACTCTCCACATCCCTCAAATGCAGATAACTCTTAAATATCATGTTAAAATAGCCTTACATCACACAAAGGTTGATTTCTCTCGTAAATTTGTCAGTCAATAACACTAAGGTTGATAACTCTTGTGAAACTAGTTGTCCATAACAAAAAAGTTGTTTACTATTGTAAAATTTGATTAAGAAAATGGCTCATATAAAATTTATATGCACATCCCACAAAGGTATATAATCTTTGTCAAATATGATTACAAATCAAGCATACACCTCCATTTTAAGTATAGCCCTTTTCATAAAGTGTGTTATCTTCTCCTGGATTGGAACTCTCCCATCAAATGAGGTACAAACACCCTTGGCTTCTGTTTATGACTCGTACGGTTGGCTAACAATACACAACTTAAACCCTGAATACATTTTAATTATAGCAAAATTACTGCAGTGTCACAGTAAACAATGATTAAGTAATCTTAAATATGACCACTGTTATGAACTGTGTTCAGGATGAACAACACTTGCCGTGTTGAGTTGATAACAGAAACTGTTTCATTGTATTTAAATGCCAAAGCCCAAGAGCAGACCAAATGATGTTTCAAAAAGGCCTATTAAAAGAGGGCTATGAAACGGTATCACAATTTATATGTACCTTTTTATTTATTGCCTCCTCTATTAAGTATAAACACATATGTATAAACATCAAGTTCTGTAGATTCCCAAAGAACGAAACTTTCTCCTCTTTAGTTGTAAGTCTTTCTAAATCAGCAAATTTTAACTTTTGAGTAGATGTGATGATGTCAGCAAACTCTGTTGTTTTTATCATCATTTTTGCACTTGAAATTTCAAATATTCCTTTAGCATTGTTCTGTTTTGCTGACTCTGAAATGTGTAACAAATGAATTGAAAAAAAAAGTTTCCAGTTGAATATAAAAAAACAATGCTGATAATAAGTTATTATCAACTTTTAATACATAGCTCTTTATAGATTTAAAAAAAAAAATACAAACAAAACTTTCAGATATCTAAACGAAAAAAAGAAATAAATCTAGATGAAAGGTCATAGTATTTTACGAAAGGATATGGAGTAAATGAACACGAGACCATAACACATATGTTAACTACAACTGCAAAAATTTTAATGAGCTGTATGGCCATTTCAGAAATTAGTTCCTCATCAGCAGCACTAGAAACAAAACATAGGAAATCCACAATATCCAAAAAAAAAGTTTAAAATGCATAAAACCAAACCAAATCCGAATAGTTAGTAAAATCAAATAGAGCTAAGGACAAAACTACGATGTAGGGAGTTATGTACACAGAAACATATATATGCTCAGAAGAATATTAATTTTTGAAACAAAAGAAATGTACTCACCTTTCATAAGATAAACAAGTTTTGTCATTATTTCTCTAACAGTAGATTCTGGGTTACTAGGAGAACAGTTACACTGACCAGAAATTGGCTGATTCATTATCATGTAGGAATCTTTCACAGTTGTTTCTACAAAAAACATGAATACTTGAAACTCAAAGAGTCATTTGTAAGGGTTTTTTATATATTGCATTATTCAATTTAACAGGTTACAATTGTAGTGTTAAGCATAAAATCTGTATAATTGAAACACTATAATAAATTTTAAATCCAAACATTTTGGGCTGTATATGATTTTACATACTAGTTGTACTGAATTCTGATGCCAGAGCCTATATAATACTATACATACTAGTCATAGTGAATCCAGATGTCCGAGCCTATATAATAGTATACATACTAGTCATAGTGAATCCAGATGTCAGAGCCTGTAGGTGTTTACTGGGAATCTTTGGACAACAGCTATGCACTATTATATGATTCAAGTTCAAACTTAATTTCTTAGCAACCTTTTCTAATCTGAAAATATCACACCATATCATACATTTGAGGATTAAAAGAAAGATATGCAGAAATTAAATTAACAGTAAGTTTGGTATTTATTTATTTATGTACAAATATAAAATATTAATTTCTTCACAAAAGTACAACAGATAAAAATATTATTAAAAAAAAAAAGAAAACAGTATACCCCTATCCCCACTGGCGAGCAGGGGTATAAAAAACATGACTATTATGAGAAATAACTGAGACCAAATGATTACTCTTGATACCCTTAACTCCATTTTGAAGCATTAATTAGAACCTGACAAGTCTGAGACAGCATAAAATAACATGGCAAGATAATACAATTATTGAGACAAAATTTCACAACTGTTTCAATTACATTTTCTGAAAAAAAAAGAGAAATAAAAATGGCCAAGTTTGTTAGCAATAAAAAAAATCCTGGCAGGTCTAACATGTCTAAAAACCCATCCAGTATATGGCATGATCATGCAAAGCTTGTGACAGATTTGTATAATTTACCACTGCAAAGAAAACTTGGCCAAAAAAATATTGTGGAAGGTCCAAATTGACCCAATAGCTGGACAGAAAGCAGCATCCAAACAAGTTTGAAAATGTGCCCCTTAATACATACATATGGCATGACCATGAAGGGCATGAGACAAAATTTTTAATTTATAGGTGTTTACTGTTACCCCTTGCTTTGTGATTTTTTTTAACAAGAGCTGTCACAGAATGGCAGCCAGATATTTCCAATGCTCATTGAACCCTGAATCAGTATGGTAAGTGCATATTTAGGTTGGTGAGGACACTTTTGGCCTCTTTGATATTTTACACAAAATCAATTATATTCCTTCATGCACATCTCCATATAGTGTCCTTTTTTGTGTAAAGTTCATAAAAATTCTTCATGTGGTTTAAGAGGAGTTATGCTTACAAGAAGTGTGACAGACAGACTTCATAAGTGTTACAGAAATTTCATCACAACTTCTCAAGAGGATAACAAAGAAAAAAATTTTCTGCCACAGCTTTATTTCACAATATCTACCCTTTGAATTATTTCTTTGAAAAATTGTCCAAGTCCAAAAGATCATTGCAGATGGAGTCAATCAAATCTCAGAGTCAAATTATCTCCCCTTCCTGGTTTTGGACAATAATTATATTCCTTCATGCACATCTCTGTATAATGTCCTTCCTTTGTGTAAAGTTTCATCTAAATCCTTTTAGTATTTTAAAATGAGTTGCACTTATGAGGTAATCTCTTAAGATGGAATCAATGAAAACTCAAAGTCAAATTATTTCCTCTTCTTGGTTTCGGACAATAATTATATTCCTTCATGCACATCTCCATATAGTGTCCTTTTTTGTGTAAAGTTCATCAAAATTCTTCATGTGGTTTAAGAGGAGTTATGCTTACAAGAAGTGTGGACAGACAGACTTCAGATTGATAGCGTGATTGGTATTTAATGACAATTTTACTGCACATATTCAGGTAAAATACAACTGAGTAAATGTGCAGTTTCTTTTTTTAATCATGACTCAATAGTTTTTATTAAAAGATTTTCTGTATACATGTATTATGTATCTGTCAATATTCCTTGTTTTCTTTGTAAAATTAAACTGGTCCTAGATAGTCAATTATATATGCAAAAAATAAATACACTACACTTAAGTGATAAGTCAATAGCTATTACAATTATTTCACCTTTTTTGCTGTAAAAACTGATGATATAAAAAGCCAAAAATTTGCTGTGACACTCAATATCCAAGTTCTGGTATTTAGATTCACCAATTGTTGGTTGCCCACCCTATGTCATAAACATGTCTGCCCCATGTGACCAAGAATGAGATTCAAAAACATTATTTCATGACTTTTTAGGCTTTATGATGTGACATTTCTATACAAGGAAGTGTTGAAAAATGGTCTTGTAAATCTTGATATCAGAGCTCAAATGAAGTCTATTGATACAAAAATACCATGAATGTATTACTCACTTAGAAGGAGGTATTTTCTTTGAGAACATCAGTCTTCCTATGGTAGATATTGGTCCTTCATCTAACATCTTGAAATAATTTTTTGGAATCACCATATTTTCTGAAAAAAAATCATCAATAGTAAAATGAATACTGATATATTTTACCTTTTATTTGTAATGATTTGTCTTTATTTTCAGTGTCCAAATAATTTCAGCTGTTATGGTTAAATAACTTGATTGGTTAAATGGCATCATGTGGCTTCAAAGAAATTTGAATTCAGCATAAAACGGCCTTTTTTGTCATTGAACACACATTTCCCATGTTAGCATTGTATACATGTACATGTAAATAAAAAAATAAAACACACATATTGTTGAAACTATGGATCTAGTAATGTGTGGCTTCTGCTCCTGCTAATTGTTAAGGCACTTCATGGTTTTTAAGTGTATGAATATTTGATGAGATTTCTAAACTAATGATTACTTGACTACTAGTGTAATTAATGATTATCTGATTCACACACCTTATAGAAAACAATTGAGGAATAGCATGATTTTTTTAAAAGCTATTGATTAGGTGCACCCCCCCCCCCCCAATTCTAGCAGTTTTAGTGATATTCAGTGAATTACTTTTGACATATTCATAAAAACTGTTGTAAACTTTGTAAACTTTGGATCTTCTCATCTTCTCATTAATGGAGTCTCCACAGTCTTTTATCTAAATTCAACAATCATATACCTGTTGTCTTATTTAGACTTTAATACATACTTATAACTCTACATGAATTACCTTTACTGGTAGCCTCACTTTCTGCTACAACAAATGCCAAACCTTTCAAATGATCATACAGATTCTGTAGGTATTCCCTGTTTATTGTTGGTTCTTTTGATGAACTCCTGGTCATAAATAAAGCAATGTTTCATTATTAAATGAAAATTATACTATATAAAAATTAGCACCTGAAGATATTTTAATAACAATTTGCCACTGTAATAACTATCCATACTATACATATTTAATCAAGAATTCTGAATTCACAAAATATTCTTCATCTGATCAAGCTAATTCTGCAATTTTGTCACTTTTTGCAATTCCTGCATTGTATGAGTTTACAAGTCAAACTACATGACATGTTGCAACAATTTTTCTGGTGGTTTCCGGGGTGTAAAATCTACAACTTTTCATGTACAATTCTTGAAAATAGCATTCATATCAGAGGATATTTTCATGTTTAAGTATTTCCATTGATATTGGTGAAAATTACCCACTTATGAATATTTCATATTTACAGTGCTACATATAGTGTGTCTATAATGACTTGCTCTTGGATACCGTATAGCAGGTTATTTTTGCGGATTTGATTGGAAAATGTATGCCAAAAATTTCAGCATTTTAAATTTTTACTGATTATCAAAGATCCTTCTACATATATTCTAAGAATACATAAAATATAAGCGGAATTTATTTTCGTGAGTTTAGTCCATCTGCGAAAATCCGCGAAAATTAAAACACCACGAAAATTACCTGCTAAACGGTATAATGACCCTAAGTAAATAGCTTTTTTTTTCTTATCCTCATATTAAACATATCTCCAATATTGAAAGAAAATTGATATTTGGATAATTTTTCCATCAAATTTCAATATCAATTAATACATGCATGTTACCATTTACCAAAGTATGACTCAAAGTAACAAACATGTACCTTAATAAACTATAAATTACTTTACCTGATAAACAGGTGTATAAGTCCACCTGGTGGAATATCATTCTGTAGAACGCTTATCAATCCTTTCATGGCATTGTGGATAACTGGCTTATCAGAATCTCTAGATGGAGACGTGCTTGATCTGGAGCTAGGACTTGTATATGGACTGGTTTTTGGACTGGACCTATGAGTTTTATGAATAGGTCCTTCTAGAGCTAGTTTCCCATATACTTGAAATACATGTTCGACTTTGTCTATAGAAACTTTTAAATCGGACAACAGTCTAGCATATGACAAACTATCCTCTGGGTACAACGGAACAGTGGCTGTCTTTATCAATGCCTGAATACTATGTTTATAGAATGTAGATAAAACACTTTTTATATCTGTATGTTTTGGATTCCCTTCTACATCTGCTCCTTGTTGGAGAAGTGCTTCAAACTGATCAGCAATATTCCATATGTCTCTTAATTTGTTTAATGTTCTATCTCCTTTTTCAGAAACAGGCTTTCCCATCTTTTTATTGTCTACTTTCTCAGTTCCACTAGTATTTTTTCGTGATTTTATTGCATCGATCATATTATTACATGTTTCCCAAGACCTACATCCAGTACATAACAGATCAAACAAAATCATGGCTGAACAGTTTTCTTGATTAAAGCATTTGTCTAACCTTGATGAATGTATCACCTGAACTTTTGGATGTGGAATTGTGGGTAATTTTGGAAGAGATAAAAGTTCATCTGCCACACTTGAAACAGATACAGTAGCCACTCCAGCGGCAGCCATTGAACCAAGTGCTTTCATACTGAGTTGTCCTGGTTTTGATGGTTTTGTTGCCGCTCTTTGCACTCCTAAGTTCAGATTATGTAATTTTTTCACTGCCAAAGAATATAGCTGAGAAAACTTTAGCTCTATTACTTCAGGTCGGTCTTCAAGTTTTAACATCTAAATTACAAAAAAGAAAATTATACTGGAAATCAACTCAATACAAGAACTAATCTCTTTTTAAAAGACTAATTATCTATCTCAATGACAGCAATAAATCCTTTGCAAAAGCAAAATCTTTAGGAGCCTTGTTTCAAGACTAGAAGAAAAATTTTATTGCTAGAACAACTAAGTTTCCTTACATGAAATTTCTACAACCCAACTAAAACAGGGCACTAGTAATTATCTGTATATGCAAATAGCAATCAATTGTTGGGAATGTTGCAAAAGATTTGACCAATAGAGACTTTAGTGAAGCATTTCAATAAAATCTGAAATTCCTATAAGATGCTACAAACAACTTCTGTATCCAAAAATATAACTTAAGGTGTCTGCATGGTATTATTTTCCTATTATAGAATTTTGTGAAATTTTCTGTGTAGAAACATAATTGTATTATTGTTAAAAATATAAAATAAAATTTGGGGGTCACCGTGCATTTAAGCGCAAAAACTGAGATTGAAAATTTCAGGATTTTACATAGAAATGTTAGGGAAAATGGTTATATGAGGGGATAGCTTGAAAAATTTATTATAGATTTTTCTCATTCTTTGCATGTGTTTTGAAATCATTATATAGTTTACATATAAAAAATAAAAATAAGGGGTCACCGTTGAAATAAGGGAGATAAATTGCAAAATGTTAATTTCTCTAGTGATATCTATGTTAAATTGGTTTATCAAATTACCTCCCTTGTATAATTTCTGTGTTCTGTAAATCCAGCTTCAGATTTAAAGCTTATGTGTTTTAGTTCACTTTTTTGTAATGAAAATGTTGTAAACGTGATTAGGATTGATAATTCTAAATATTTTGGAACTTACTTTACATTTCAATTAACTATTTTGTTAACTTTTTTGATGAATGATACCTAAATGAACAAGTATAAGACAAAAATGGCGGAATAATACCACTGAGACACCTTAAGATGTTGATTTTTGGATTAGAATCATATGGCTTTCAACATCAAAAAAACAACAACAACAACAAAAAAACAAAAAAAAAACCACTTAAGGTGGGAAAAATAATGATTGCCTCTTTTATTTCTGAGATGTATGTCATTTAAAATTTTATATAAAACTAAATTCCCTGCTTTTTTCATACTAGTAACATAGGTGGAATATTCATGATAAAATTAAAGATATAAGAGTGTTTATTATGGAAAGAAAAAAACAGGATAAAATACATGTATAAGAACAAACATCATTATGACATGTGTTAACCTTTATGAATACTTTCTACCATTCACAAGTGTACCTTTGTTACTTGGGATGCCTGATTATAACTTCCACTTTGTAAGCACATTGTTAATAAAGACTCAGGTGGGGAAAGCATAAGGGAGATAATTCCAGCTGGAAATTTTCCTCTGGACATGGTATGGGTTCTACTTCTCGACCTTGACCTTTTAATCTTCCTGCCGTCACTACAGCTATCTCCCCCTTGAGATTCACTTTCTAACTGCCGTATAGGACTGGCTGTATTTGAAGCTGAAAGAATATACAAATTTTGTGACTTTTAAAAAGATCACATAGATATTAATTCTACTCCAGGTTTTATGACAACAAAAAACTTGACCTCATTTGACATGTATTGACCAAAACTCAGTAGAGACATTACTGTATCCAAATATATACTGGGGTACTGTAAAAGGGAATATTTTTGTGTGGTTTAAATTTCACGATTTTGATTCTTAAACATATTCACGAGGTTTTCTTTTCACGATTCTCCCTTACCTTTCGTTACGTTTGTAATAAAAACAAATTCATGCGAGGGGAAATTTTCGCGAATATGTGCCAATCGCGAAATTAGCGAAAATAAACCCCTCGCAAAAATTTCCCCATTTACAGTAACTTACAAGGTTTACCTAAATATTTTATCATTTGACCTAAGCATAAGTATTTTAACGAATCAAAATCTTGCTCATTATCTATAAAACCTTCATTTTTTGTCTTGCTTGTACAGCTGAACTCTTATGATACTAAATACACAAATAAAATATGTACTAGTATATGACTTATCATTCTTCATTTTCTATTTGTAATATTTGTTTTAATCCTGAATAAACAGCAAAATCATTTATATATCTACATTTGCATATGAAAGAAATCTATCAAGTCTTGAAGCAATTGCAAATAAGATGATGTTTGGCAGTTCAGTGGAAAAAACATCCTATAACTCCTACAAAAACTAGAGCTATTGCTGAATTGAAGCCAGTTATACCCCCCGCTAATTGAACCCTGAATCAACATGGCAGGTGTAAATTTTAGTGTATGTGACTAAAATATAGTTGTGGACACAGCATAAATATGGATAAAATTCAAGTAATGACACATTGATATACCTCCCCCTTTTTTCCAAAATATTCAAAGACAAATTATCTCCCCTCTAAAATTTGTGACAGCAACCATATAACTTCATGCACATCTTCAAGTGGTATACTACAACCAAGTAACATTTCATCAAAATCCAAGCAGCCCTTTAGGAAAACATGTGCAGACATGGTTCGACCCCCACCCCCATTTTTTCTAGAAAATATTCAAAGACAAATTATCTCCCCTTAAAATTTCAAACAGCAACCATATTACTTCATGAACATGTTCAGATGGTGTACTTTAACTATGTAACATTTCATCAAAATCCAAGGAGAACATGCGCTGTCAAGTTACATGGATGGACAGACAGACAATACAAATGGACGGACAGGGTGATTCCTATTTACCCCCAAACTTTGTTTGCAGGGTATAATTATTCAATCAATACAGCAGTAACAGAATCACATCTGTACAACATTTACAAAACTCCTACCAAATATGACTGGTATTTATGTTGTGGTTTCAGAGGAGATGAGCTTACCTATTGGTGTTTTGGTAGCTATAGTTCAGCAAGAAAAAAAAAATGGTCAAAGTTGAGAGAAAAAAAAAGGTCAAAGTCTCTTAACTCATATGAAAAAATAACAATGTTCAACAATGAACCTTTCATCATAAATCAACCAAAATCAAAATCCATAAAGCATGCACATCTTTGATACATGCAAAATTAAAAACTTTCTTTTTTTGAAACTGTAGGAGGATGATGTGCATTATTCGCAATATCTTTCATAAAAAACATAGGTAACCAACAATTACAAAGTTCGCCTTGTTATGGCACATGGACACAGAAACCTAATTTGGCCAGGGTGCTCATTAACAATCCCTAATGCATGTATATACAAAGGCTAGATGATCTTACCATGTACAGTAACAGAGACCTGAATTCGGAAATAAACTTGAATGTAAGTCAATCATGCGGAAAAATATATGTCAAATTGATCTAATTTTGCCTGGATGCTGACCTACCACCAAAGATGCATGCACATGCAAGGTTAGATGATCCTACCATGTACAGTGACCGAGATCTGAACTCGGATGTAAACTTGAATGTAAGTCCTTCAAGCGGAAAATATAGGTCAAAGTGACCTAATTTTGCCTGGATGCTGACCTACCATCAGAGATGCATCCACATGCAAGGTAAGATGATCCTACCATGTACAGTGACTGAGATCTGAACTCGGACATTAACTTGAATGTAAGTCCTTCAAGCGGAAAATATAGGTCAAAGTGACCTAATTTTGCCTGGATGTTGTCCTACCATCAGAGATGCATGCACATGCAAGGTTAAATGGTTGTACCATGTACAGTGACTGAGATCTGAACTCCGACGTAAACTTGAGAATGTAAGTCATTCAAGCGGAAAATATAGGTCAAAGTGACCTAATTTTGTCTGGATGCTGACCTACAATCAGAGATACATGCACATGCAAGGTTAGATGATCCTACCATGTACAGTGACTGAGATCTGAACTCGGACGTAAACTTGAATGTAAGTCACTCAAGCGGAAAATA
>MJUU01003332.1:23490-35346 GCA_002080025.1 Modiolus philippinarum | reverse complement strand
AGATATGAACTAAAATGTAAATTTGAATGCAAGCCACTCAAGCAGAAAATATAGGTCAGAGAGACCTAATTTGCTTGGAGGCTGTGAGTTCACCCACGATGCACCTTCATGCAAAGTTTGATGACCCTACACTGCATAGTTACTATGATATATACCCAAATGCGGACGTGGACACAGACGCGGACGAAGACGTGGACGTGGATGCGGACACGGACGAGGATGCCGGGGGTACTCCAATAGTCCCCCTCAACTTCGTTGAGGCGAACTAATAACAAAGTTCAACAAAACCAAAATTTCTAAACTTATGCACAATTAACCTGCAAAATAAAAACTTCTTGTCCTAAAAAGCTGTAGGCGAACGTATCTAGACAAATGATATATCCAGTAAGTGTTGGCAGACAGACTGACCATCCCCACAACTTGGTCAAGATGGATATAATTATAAAATAATTTGTTTAACAGAGAACTTACATAATCTACTACTCTCCGACAGCTTCCTCTTTCTTTCTTTTTCTTTTCTACCAATCAAATCTCTACAAATTTCTTCTTCATATATTTCCATGGAAACAATAACAGGTTCCAGTAACACTTCTCCTGGTCTTTTTGGTATTTTTTCATGACATACTAACTGAAACCTCCAATTAGCCTCACTAATATATGTTCTGAGGATACTTATTTTGGAATGTAATGATTCCTTAGTAACACTACATTGTACAATGTTTGTAAGAGGTTCTTCGAGGGAAACTATAATCTTACTGCTTGATTGTTTTAAAGCTGGTTGTGGTTTCCTTTTGGATGGCCCCTTTTCAGGGCTTGAGCCTCTAATTTTAAACTGAGCAGATTCTAAATCAAATAAAGCATCTTTAAGTAAGTCTAAAATATCTCTGACCAAATATTCATTGTTAAGAAATCCTACTCTAAATAAACCTATTGAACTATCGGTACTAAATGTACTCCCATTTTCTGAAACAACATTATCTACATGTTGATCAAATTTATTGGGATACGGTAGAAATACTTCCTTTGATTTATCTGGAATTTTATTTGTAAGTGTACTATGCCCTGTTATTGTTTTATAAGTTATTTTCTCTGTCTTTTTATCCTCAAATGGTTCATCATATGACCCAACTACCATTGACGATTCATTTTCCAACGTGAATGCCTGATCACTTGCAACAGGAGACATTATTTCCGGTGTTATGCTATCTTCCGATATTATACTAATACGGAAATTTTCATCTACTGTACTTTGTCTACTTCTTGTATCACTGTTCTCTTCGTCACTTTCTAAATCCTCATAAAAAGCAGTTTCTTGAATAGACTCATGATTAACAAATAAAAGAGAAAAAATATCTTGTAAAATTTCAACTCTATAGGTCAAAGGTTGAAGTTTAGATAAATATTCACGTGCTGAAACTAATTTTTCTGTCACATTTTTTGTATAAATTTCCTGGAAATTCAACTGTTTATTTTGACAACTTTTTGCCAAACCACTGTCAATACCACCATCACTGGCAGCAGAGATTAAGCTATGACTACGGTAATCCTTTCTGTGTATAGGGTTCATTAATTTACTATCAGAATAATCTACACAGAAATAAATAGCATCCATCACATTTCTTATTGCACAATACCCACTAAAAATAGATATATCCCTCCAGCGTTCAATATTAATATCGACTGACTGACTAGATTGTTCATTGATAGATTCTCCTTTGTCCTCAGCAAAGGTCACAGATTTTACTCCAGGTGTTTTATCTCCCTCTGAAAAATATTATTAAATTTTCATTTATGTTACCAATTATGAAAGTTTTTCTTTCTGAATTGTGGTAAAATGTTGACTTGTGCTGACTAAGACTTTGAGTGCCATTTTTTACTACATGAAAGGCACTCTAATATATTGCAGCTCCAGCAAATTGATTAAATTATAGAAGAGAACTAGGAATGGTCTTCTCATTGCTATAGATCTGATTAATTACTTAGTACAAAGACATGTGTCACCTTCCTAATATGCAAAAAATATTCTATTAGCTGTCAAACGGAAAGTGGGCATGCGAGAGATCCCAAACTCTCTTATACGGTATAGCTCCGCATACTGATACTCAATGCCAAATTGCAAAAGACTGAAATGTGATTTTCCAGAGAAAAGTATGACAGAAATATCAAGACACAGAAAATATTCTAAGTTCCATCAAAAAGGAAGAGGGCATGCGAGAGATCCCAAATTCCCTTACACGGCATAGGTCTCCAAACTGATACTCTATGTTGAATTGCAGAAGGCTGCCATATGTGGTTCCTGGGGAAAATTTGACAGATTCATAAAATATTCCAAGTTCTGTCAACAGGAAATGAGCATGCCAGAGATCCCAAAACTCTCTTACATGGTATAGGTCCGCATACTGATACTCCATGCCAAACTTCAGAACAGAAATTTTTTGTAAGGGTGACAAACTATTCTAAGTCCTGTCAAACAGAGAGTTGTCAGGCAAGAAATTCCAAACTTTATTACACGGTATACGTCCTATTCCATATTGAATTGCAGAAGGCTGAGATATGAGGTTGAGAAAAAAGTGACGGACATTTTCAAGATGCAAAAAATACTCTGAGTTCTGTCAAACAGGAAGTTGGCATGCCACAGATCCCAAACTCTCTAATACAGTATAAGTAACAATATTGATACTCCATGCCAAATTGCAGAAGGCTAGGATATATGGTTCCTGAGAAAACAGACAGAAATCTTTTGTGACGCCTACAACGACGCACACAAGACAACAGATAGTGATCCCTATATGTCGTCACCTCATGAACGCAGGCAACACAAAAATCATGTTTGATTTTTCTGTCTTTCTCTTTCTTTAGTGCTACATTCCTTCATTTACTTTTTTTCTTGCTTAGACACTCAGCTTTCAAAATCATACATTTACATTAGTATGACAGCTAAAAATAAGTTATTACTACTATTTATACCTCTTTGATTTTGAACTGGACTTTTCCGTAAGATTTCAAATACTTCTTGCTGGTTAAGGGAGGCAATCCTGGTAGATTGGTGAAGAACATAAAGAACAGAATGGTTTTCTAACCCTGTAAACATGTCTGCTGCCCTTTGATGCTGATTGGTTAATGCAACTTCAGATACTAATGGCCTATTAAAGGTATACAAAAACTAATAATTCAACAATAGATGTTGTAAAATTCAAATAATCAAGACTGGTTTGTACGAAAATGAATTTAAATCAAATGATGTTTAAATCTGAGTGCAAATAAATTTGGCTTTATTTCTGATAAGTAAATGATTTAGACTTGTATTTAAATGAAAGTGGATATTACTTTATGTTGAAGCAATCAACAACAAAAAATAAACAAAGTAAACATAATAACATAATATGTATTGGTACTATTGAAATCTGTAATAAACTTACTTGGTTTTTTCAAGGCACCACTGTATGAGATCTATCTGATAAGCCAGTTTACTACATCCCATTTCTAAAGCTGGATGAAAACAAGTTGCCTGAAAAAAATGAAGAATGGTAGCAATGAAAATTAAATTAAGGTTTTGATGTTGTCCTTGTAATTAAATTGGAACCATATTCTTCTTCTTCTAGCAATGTTCACTAACAAAGTAGCAAAAGAAATTATCAAGTTGTAAGAGTTATAAATAAGGATCTATGAAGTCAAATCATTTGTTGTAAATTATCAATGATTATTGTTTGTGCTGTTGTACAACATTAATTGTTTGTTCTGAATCTTGCATAATTTCTTGTACATTTATTGTCTTGTACTTGTTTGTTCTTAACCTCATATGATTTCTTGTACCTAACATTTATTGTCTCATGATTGTTTGTTCTGAACATCCTATGATTTACTGTTCATTCATTTTCTAATGACTGTTTGTTCTGAACATCATATGATTACTTGTTTATATATTGTCTCATGATTGCTTGTACTAAACCTCGTATGATTTTTTTTGTACATTTATTGTCTCAAGATTGTTTGTTCTGAACATTGTTTGATTTTTTGTTGATTTATTGTCTCGTGATTGCTTGAACTAACCTCATATGATTTCTTGTACATTTATTGTCTCATGATTGTTTGTTCTGAACATAGTATGATTTCTTGTACATTTATTGTCTCATGATTGATTGTTCTGAACCTCATATGATGTCTTGAACATTTATTGTTCCATGATTGTTCTGAACATTGTATGATTTCTTGTACAGTTATTGTCTCATGATTGTTTGTTCTGAACCTCGTATGATTTCTTGTACAGTTAATGTCTCATGATTTTTGGTCTAAATAACATACAATTTCTTGAACAGTTATTGTCTCAATTAAAATGTCATAATAAGCACACTAATAAATTGGTGGGAACAATTATCCACTTGCGATTTTCTCCATGAATGAGTGTCACACTATAAGACTTACGGACCCTACTAAGCAGCAAATTTTACCTCATCACTCCACAAGGCATCCAGAAGTTGTTTGGCAGTCTGACAGGAATGACAGTAGGACCAGCCATGGAGAAGTAGCAATGGCTTTAGTGGCTGGAATTCTGCCAGCTCTAGTAACATTTTTAACACTCCAAACTGACCCATCTTTATCAGCGCTACTGATGTTTCCTAAAATTAAAAGTGTAAAGAATAATGATGATTTATCGAATTATTTCTCTAAAAAGATACTGGTACATTTCTTTTTATAAACCATTATATGTAACCTTATAAGTACAACACAATTACAAAAAGACCAAAAATTATATATTAATCTCTATCATTTTTATGTTCTGTGGTTTTCTGGTTTATGTTTTTTTTTAACTGTAGATTTTTTTTTAATTTGTGCATATAATTCTAAGTTTGATTCCTTAGTACATGTAATACTAATGTTCTGATTTTAGAAAGATTAACCAATTTAAATGAATGGCCAATGATACAACTACAGTACAATGCCAAGGTAAAACATAGGTAATCAACAAATACAAAGTTCGCCTCTTTATAGCACATTGTTACAGCAACGCAATTTTACATTGAAGATGACCTACTATCAAAAATGCATGCATATGCAAGATAACATGAACCTACAATGTACAGTTACAGAGATATGAACTCAGATGTATACATTAATGTAAGTCGATCATGCGTAATATGTAGGTTAAAAAGTGACCTAATTTTGTCTGAATGCTGACTTATCATCACAGATGCATGCACATGCAAGATGATCCTACCATGTACAGTACCTGAGATCTGAACACTGACTTGAACTTGAATGCAAATCACTTAAGCAAAGCACTTAATCAGAAAATATAGGTCAAAGTGACCTAATCTTACCTGGATGCTGATCTACGATCAGAGATGCATGCATATGCATATGCAAGGTTAGATGATCTATCGTGTATGGTGACTGAGATCTGAACTCGGACTTAAACTTGAATGTAAGTCACTCAAGCGGAAAATGTAGGTCAAATATAACTAATCTTGCCTGATGCTGACATACGTGTACCATCAGAGATGCATGCTCATGCAAGGTTAGATGATCCTACCATGTTCAGTGACTGAGATCTGAACTCGGACATAAACTTGAATGTAAGTCACTCAAGCGGAAAATGTAGGTCAAAATGACCTAATCTTGCCTGGATACTGACCCCCCCATCAAGATTCATGCATATGCACAATTAGATGATCATATTTTGTATAGTTACTGAGAGATGAACTTGGATGTAAATTCAAATGTAAGCCACTGAAGCAGAAAATATATGTCAGAGAGACCTAATTTTCATGTAGGCTGTGAGTCAATCCAAGATGCACCTGCCCTGCATAGTTACTAAGACATATACCTAAATGTGGGCGTTGACATGGACCAAGACGGGATGAGGACAAGGACATGGACATGGATGTGGACGAGGACACCATGGTGAAAATCAGATAAATTTCAACACAAAATGACTGTGGGCAAGTGAAACTTCACACTGTCCCCCATCCAGCTTAGTACTTTGGAAATACACATACTTGTAAACTATTTATCTTTTTAAACCTGCCCTACAATTCGACAACTTTGGTTAGATTGTTATCCTTGATTAATATTGATGATCTTAATTCATGTTTAAGATTATAAGTAATTAAGTGCAAAGGGTAGACAACATCAATGATTTTTTAACATGTTCTTTGCGTATCATCTAAAAGCTTCAGTTTGGTCATCATAAAGGAAATGCAATCTGAGAAAAACCAAAACAATGCTTTTGCTGCTCTTCATCTTGAAGTTACCATACCTACCTTAATTCTAATATATACTTACCATAACTATTTTTAGAATATGTTGTTGTTTCTTTATACACATCAGGAATAAAATTCTCATCTGATACTTCTTATCATTTTGATTCACCAAACTCAGCAGACATTTTTGTTCCTCAGAAAGTCCATCACCATGACAACTTGTTGTTGACAACAGATATTTCATTTCCAAGTCATGCTCAACTTTACAAAACTCATCAACTAAATAAGAATGATCTCTACCTATAATGACAGAGATCACTTTAATCCTATCAATCACTGCATTATTGGCAACAGACAGTTCATAAAATCTGGCAAAGAGCTCTCGCAAAGGGAGGTAATTCTGGTATTGTTCAGGATTATATAATGAAAGTAATTTATAGACCTTTTCCACCTTGCCATTACTATTTTCTCTCTGTTGGTTTATCTTGTCCAGTAAATAGTTTATAGCCTTAATGTATAAACCTTGTAGGTTTTCATTGTTTTTCTTGTACTGTGAGTGTTTTGGACAGGCATATATTGCTTGTATTACTGCATGTCCCAAAAGTGGATTTGTAAGAAGTTTTTCATAGAGGAAATTAAGTAAGTCTGTTGTCAATGACAACGGTTGTCCTGGTAATTCTTCATCAGTGAATGTGTGGGATACAGCCTTCTGGTAGATGTACAAATCCTGGAATAAAAATTGTTTTTGTCATATATCTCATAAATCTCACTACATCTTTCATTCATCAAACAAGAACTAATTTAATGCTTTATTTCTACTATTTCTTATGAAAACAACCTAATGATACATATAGAAATATAGGACATTTTGCTTTTGATACGGACTTTATCATGGCCAATATCAAGTGAGCCATGTTTCAATCTGATCGGAACAAAATGAGCAATCTTTGTTAAGGACCTTTACTACAGCATTCCTGTAAAGTTTGATTAAATTTGCTCCAGCCTTTTCAAAGGAGAAGATGAAACTGTGATTGTTCCCATAGGATCAAATGTTAAATCTAATTTCCACACTGGCAGCCACGTTTTTTATCAGATTGGAACGAAAATAGTAATAGTTGTAAAGGACCTTCTATACATCATTCCTGGAAAGTTTGGTTGAATTTGCTGCTGTGGTTTCAGAGGAGAAGATGAAAATGTGATTTTCCATATAGGCCAATGTTAAACCATGTTCCATGCTGGCAACCATGTTCCATGCTGGCAACCATGTTTTTTGTCGGATGGGAACGAACTGAGCAATCTTTGTAAAAGACCATTCATACATCGTTCCTGTAAAAATTTGTTGAATTTGCTTCAGCCATTTCAGAGCAGAAGATGAAAATGTGGTCTTTCCCTTAGGGTCCAATGTTAAACCTAAGTTCCGCACTGGCCCCCATGTTTTTTGTCGGATCGGAAGGAAATGAGCAATCTTTGTAAAGGACCTTCCATACATCATTCCTGTAAAGTTTGGTTGAATTTGCTTCAGTAGTTTCAGAGTAGTAGATGAAAATGTGAAAAGTTTAACGGACGGACGGACGACAGGCGGCAACTGGTGAGCTAAAAAATTTGGCGGGAAATGGATTTCTCTGGAATTTCCCTTAGTTTAACATCAGGACTATTTTTTTGTCTAAAAGCTAGGAAGTTACTTCAAGGATTTAATGAAACCTTGTCAGGTGTCTTAATTTGACCTATAGAAGACATTCATGAAATAAAAAGTGGGGGTCCGTGTGCAAAATTCCCTTAAATGCAGTATGTATATAAATTTTTAAAAGATGGTCTTCTAATATGGAGAAATTATCATTATATAAAGGCATTTTGAGAGGGTTCATTTATTTATTATACAACAACAACAAAATAAAAATATTCAGCCAATAACATGCATGAACTTAACTTTAAATAATGACGACTTCAATACGTATTATAAGGACATCTACCCTAAAGAACTTACTTTGAATAAAGCCAATTCTAACAATCATCATTGTCCGTTCTTAGACATCAATTTTGATATAACGAATGGTAAATTGGATATTAAAATTTGTGATAAAAGGGATGATTTTTCTTTTCCCATAGTTAATTATCCATTTCTGGATGGCGATGTTCCATTAGAACCATCATATGGTGTTTACATATCTCAACTTGTTCGATTTGCTCGAGTATGTAATAAAGTTTGCGATTTTAATGAACGGAATCTTTTCATAACTGAAAAACTATTACATCAAGGTTTTCGTTATCATAAACTAGTTAAAACCTTTACTAAATTTTATCATCGATATAAAGACTTAGTTCATAAATACAATGCAACCTGTAAACATCTAATCAAGGCTGGCATTTCACATCCCTTATTTTACGGTAATGTTTTACATAAGAGTAAAAAATACTTAAACTCGCCTAACAAAATTATAAAACCTTTAAATCGTCTAATTCATAAGGGTTATAATTATGATATTGTTGTCAAGTCATTATGTATGGCCTTCTTTGGTATTAACATTGATTTTTTGATAGGGTCTTTGCATTTTAACTAAACACATTCTAAATTTCTAAAATCAGTATTGCATGGACACGGGTTGTGTATTCCGGTATATATATGAAATCATTATGCTAAACTCCTCACAGGAAGGGATCTTGATGGAAGCTGTATACTGAGGGTACATACCTTAATTTGTCAGTTGGTAATGGGTCTGGAGCTGGCATGTCAGTTAACTGCTAGTAGTCTCTTGTGATTTCATGTTTATGTCCGTATATTTAGTTCTCTCAGTTTCATTTCTCACAATTGACTCAGTCCTGTTGCCAACTGAATTTTACTGTTGTTACGATTGTTTCTTTATTTATCACATTGGCTGTAGGGGGAAGGTTTGGGCCCAATAAAACTAGTTTAACCCCGACGCAGCAGGTTTGCGCCTGTCCTAAGTCAGGAAATTTATTAAGCCATTGTGTGTCGTATCTGTTTTCTAGTTAGTTCACTTTATGTCTATAGGAGTCTAGGATGATGTTTATTTCGCTGAACTTGATTACTCTTTATTTAGGGGCCAACTCCGACCTGCCGTTGGGTGTAGAGTTTCCTCACTGTTCATTGAAGATCTTATGGTGGCTTTGAGTTGTTATTACTCCCCTTTGGGTCATTGTCTCTTTGACACATTCCCCGTTTCCCTTCTTTTTTCTATGAAGGTGGAAGGTTGGGTCACATTCATAATGAGTAAAGGGGTGAATGATTTTTTATTCATTTTGTAGCTTTACTGGGTGAACTGTATTTTTTTAATCAATTCAAAAAAAAAATCTCATTTACATATGTTAGATAAGGTCTGTTTTGATACACTTTGTGTTAATGAAACACTTGTTGCTGTTAGAAGGAGATATTTCTGCATTTATACTTTCAATGAGTCAGGAATGCAGTCCTGTCAAAATCTACTGGTAATAGTGCATCCATTTCTGCGTTCAAACACACAAGAGCTCTAACCTCGAAGGTCAAGGTATTTTATTGAAATGTGTAGAGTATCACATTTCCATTAAAATAAGAGGCAGATCAGTTTTATAGAATCACATTTCAATTAAAATAAGAGCAGGTCAGTTTTATAGAGCAAATGCCATGTAAAAGGTTCTAAAAGGGCAAAAGTTAGAAAATACAATATTTACACTCACTTATCATTCATAAAAACAACATACCCTTATAATATTTTCTGATGTCTCAGTACAGGCTTCCAGAAGAAGGAGATGAAACTCACATGTTTTCTCCAGCAAAATAAAATGTGTCTCCTCCTTAGAATAAAATCAAGAGATATAATGTCATTTTTGTGGGTCAGATAATAAATAAATCTGTATTTCTGAATGAAGCACCCGTGTCACATCTACATTAACAGTATCAAATACTGGTAACTTTGATGTTGAGAAATCAAAATAGTAAAAGAAACAATAGATTTAGCTATGCATATCAGATAATATTCCATTAGTAAAAGTTCCTATTAATTTCAATGGCTAAAACAGCCAAGAAAAGACATATAGTATATTTCCGAAGGGAAAAGGAGAGATAGGCTGATCTCAAACCCAAAGGCTAAGATATCATATCCATCCTGAGGTTTGCCTAGGGATGGACAAAAGATATATTAGCCTGAGGGTTTGAGATCAGCCTATCTAGCATTTTCACGAGGGTTTGATAATTTTTCTTGCCTTAATGCTCTGAAATAATTCGCAAAACAATGTTCAGCTTAGAATTTCACAAACTTTCCCAGGAAAAATATGACATCATAATTTGTTTTTGTTTACTAAAGCTGGATGGAAACTTCGTTGTCAACACTTGGTGTGAATTTTAAATCTATGTTTAAATAGAAATTGCACTGCTATTGGTTCATGATTAATAGCTGCTCAAAATCGTGGTCTGCAGATCAATTCACAACTTTGACATAAACATAGGTAATCAAGGATTACAAAGTTCGCCTCGTTATGGCACATTGTTGCAGCAACCAAATTTTGCCAGGATGTTGACATACTACACGCATATGCAAGGTTACCTGAACCAACAATGTACAGTTACTTTGCAATGAACTCGGATGTATACATTAATGTAAGTCATACATGCATAAAATGTAGGTTTAAAGGACCTAATTTTGTCTGAATGCTGAGCTACCATCACATGTAAGATGATCCTACCATGTACAGTACCTGAGATCTGATCCCTGACAAGAACTTGACCAAATTTTGCCTGGATGCTGACCTACCATCAGAGATGCATGCATGTGCAAGATTACATGATCCTACCATGTACAGTGACTGAGATATCAACTCAGATGTAAACTCAGATGTAAGTCAGTCAAGAGGAAAATATAGGTCAGAGTGACCTAATTATGCCTGGATGATGATCTACCATCAGAAATGCATGCATGTGCAAGGTTAGATGATCGTACCTATACAGTGACTGAAATCTGAACTCAGACATAAACTTGAATGTAAGTCAGTCAAGCAGAAAATGTAGGTCAAAGTGACCTTATTTTGCCTGGATGCTGACCTTCCATCAGAGATGCATGCATGGGCAAGGTTAGATGATTGTACCAGGTACAGTGACTGAGATCTGAACTTGGGACATAAACTAGAATGTAAGTCATTCAAGCGGAAAATGTAGTCAAAGTGACCTAATTTTGCCTGGATGCTGACCTACCATCAGAGATGCATGCATGGGCAAGGTTAGATGATTGTACCATGTACAGTGACTGAGATCTGAACTTGGACATAAACTAGAATGTAAGTCACTCAAGCGGAAAATGTAGGTCAAAGTGACCTAATTTTGCCTGGATGCTGACCTACCATCAGAAATGCATGCATGTGCAAGGTTAGACGATCCTACCATGTACAGTGACTGAGATATGAACTGGGACATAAACTTGAATATAAGTCAGTCAAGCGGAAAATGTAGGTCAAAGTGACTTAATTTTGCCTGGATGCTAACCTACCATCAGAGATGCATGCACATGCACAGTTAAATGATCATACTATGTATAGTTACTCAGATATAAACTTGGATGTAAATTTAAATGTAAGCCACTCAAGCGGGAGACCTAATTTTCTGGGAGGCTGTGAGATAGCCCAAGATGCACCTGCATGCAAAGTTTGGTGACCCTACCCTGTATAGTTA
>MJUU01003332.1:489-17101 GCA_002080025.1 Modiolus philippinarum | reverse complement strand
CTTCATGCACATCTCCATATAGTGTCCTTCCTTTGTGTAAAGTTTCATCAAAATCCTTCAAGTGGTTTAAGAGGAGTTGCGCTTACGAGAAGTGTGGACAGACGGACAGACGGACAGACTGACAGATAGACGGACAGACGAACGGAAAGACAGACAGAAAGACAGGGTGATTCCTATATACCCTCCCAAACTTTGTTTGCGGGGGGTATAAATATTGGTCAAGTTATAAAATTATCCATGAATTATGTAGTATTCACCAATTAAACATCTAGCTGTTTGAAATGGGCCTAATGCAAAAATTTAACAAAGTCATTAAAGCAGAAAATAAACTAAAAGTCACTAATGCAAAAAAAAGTAGGTCAAATTGGCCTTGATTTGGATAGTACTAATCAAGTTGATTTATTTTGATGCAACAACATTGGGATAGCATGTTAAGTCGATGAGAAACGAACTTAAATGCAAAATTTAACATAAGTCACTCAAGCATAAAATATAGGTCAAAGCAACCTAATAACAATGATTTGGGTAGTACTCATCAAGGCCATCAATTTAATGAAACATCATTCTGGTATAATGTGTAGTTGTTGAGAAATGAACTTTAATGCAAAATTTAACCAAAGTCACTCAAGCGTAAAATATAGGTCAAAGCCACCTAACTGTCAATGTTTTGGGTAGAACTCATCAAGGCAATTAATTTAATGAAACATCATATTGTTATAATGTGTAGTTGTTGAGAAATGGACTTTAATGCAAAATTTAACCAAAGACACTCAAGCGTAAAATATAGGTCAAAGCCACTTAACTGTCAACATTTTGGATAGTACATGTACTCATCAAGGCAATTAATTTGATGAAACATCATATTGTTATAATGCGTAGTTGTTGAGAAATGGACTTTAATGCAAAATTTAACCAAAGTCATTCAAGCGTAAAATATAGGTCAAAGCCACCTAACTGTCAATGTTTTGGGAAGTATTCATCAAGGCAATTAATTTGATGAAGCATTATATTGTTATAATGCATAGTTGTTCAGAAATGGACTTTAATGCAAAATTTAACCAAAGTCACTCAAGCGTAAAATGTAGGTCATGGATCCCTAATTGTTGGTGAATCTGTTAATACTAATCAAGGTACATGTACTGATGTAATATTATCAAAATACCACAAGAGCTTGCCAATATATGGACCTAAACGCAAAACTTAATATTGGGACGTACGAACGTACGGACGTATGGAGAAGGGTAAATATATATTGGTAAGAGCTACGCAAAATCTGTTGTCATACTACTGAAAGCTTATATCAAGAGGAATTCAAAGGAAAAAATCCCAATGAAATCGGATAAAAATAAAAAATTCATGTAATCTGTATGTTTCCAATTTTGACCCCATTCGGCCCATCAACTTGGGAAGGAAGTTATCAAAAACCTGATGGTGCAGCGTTGTGTTTATTTTTCAAAAGGAATCCATTGCAAAAAATGGCATCAAAATTGGACTAAAAATTAAAAAAAATAAAATTTTTGAAATTGGCCCCTTTTGGACCCCATTTATCTCATGAACAGTACATGCCTCGTAAAGTCCTTTGAATATTGCAGATAGGAAATTTAGAAAGGAACACACTAAAAGAAACCCCATCAAAATCTGACAAATAATAAAAATTCTACAGCCTAATATGTGAAAACACCCAATTTTACCCTTTTTGGCTCCTCTTTTAAAAACAGGAAGGGCCACAAAAACAAAAACCCATGACAGCCTTTCCTTTCTGCCAAGGATCATTGTGTCAAAATTTCATAAGAATTGATAAACTGGAACTTAAGTTATTGACCTAAAACAAAAGTGTCTACAGACGACAACACGTACGACAACGACAACGACAACGACGACCACAGCGCCATATCATTATTCAATCTCAAATTTTTTGGGGTCGTATAAAAACTCCATCTAAATTCAATGAAAAATAGAATTTAAGGTAACCTGCAATTTGCAATTTTGTCCCCTCATAGCTCGGAAAAGAAACAAATTGTCAAAAATCTGATGGTGCACATCTATGTTTATTTTCAAAAGGAATCCATTGCAAAAAAATGCATCAAAATCAGACTAAAAATAAATATAATAAAATTTTTGAAAATTGCCCCTTTTTGGCCCATCTATCTCCTGAATGGTACATACCACATAAAATCTGTTGCCATACTTCTCATAGGAAATTTAATTAGGAACACTCCAAAAGAAACCCATCAAAATCCAATATATAATTAATATTCTATAGCCAAATATGTGAAAACGCCACATTTTGCCCTTTTTGGCCCCTTTTTTAACAACGGGAGGGGTCAAAATATGTCCGAAACCCACCCCAGCCTTCCTTTTGTGCCAAGGAACACTGTGGTAAAATTTCATTAGGATTGGTCAACTGGAACTTAAGTCAATGACGACAACAACAGCGCAATACCAGTATACCACCTCAAATTTTTGCGGTCGTATAAAAATAATAATCCAAGCAGCATACACATCTTTGATTGTCGATATATGCACAATCATCCTGAAAATAAAAACTTCACATCTTAAAACCGTTAGAGAATGAAGTGATCTGTACAAATGATATTCCCAGTTAGCTATTATGAATGGATACAAAAAAACAGAAGTTATCTGAACAAATGATATACCAAGTTATCTATTATGGACTAATATGACCAAGTTCTATTCCAATCAGCTTTGTTGTTTCAGAGAATAAAACTTTGAATGCGTTCCCATAGGGACCAATGTTAAACTATTTTTCCCCACTGGTTGCCTTCATGGATGAGTTGCAGATGTATGACATGCTTTTAAAGGAGACCACCCATGGACTATTGTGACCAAGTTTGGTTCTTATTTTCACTGTAGCTTCAGAGGAGAAGATCTTTAAATATCTTTCCAATAGGAGGCAATTTTAAACTAAGATCCCTACTGGCAGACACCTTGGATGAGATGCAGACTTGTAGTATTTGTAGAGATTTTGTCTCATGTGCATTTACTCCATATCCTTTTATTCACTTTTGCTGGACATATTTTTTAAAGAGAACACCCAAGGACTACTGTGACCAGGTCTGGATTCATTTGGTTTTGCTGTTTGAACATCCAGAGGAGAAGATCTTTGAATGCTCTCCCATAGAGTCCAATATTGATCTATATTCCCTGCTGGTGGCCATCCTCGATGTGATGCTGACTTACAGGACATATTTTTCAAAGAGGGCCCATTAAGGACTATTGTGACCAAGTTTAGTTCCAAATGGTCATGTATTTTTGGAAAAGAAGATCTTAAAATGTTTTCCAACAGAGTCTTTGTTAAACAAGTTTCCCCCTGGTGGCCATCAAGGATGAAGTATGGCCTTACCTGACATATTTTTCAAGATGACAAGTGACCAAGGACTTTTGTGACCAAGTTTGGATCCATTTGGCTTTGATGAATTTTCAGAGGAGAAAATCTTTGAATGTTCTCACATTTTGTCCAATGTTAAAATATGTTCCTCGCTAGTTCCAAACTTGGAGGTGATAAGACTTGCCTGACAAGGGAATATTGTGATCAAGTTTGGTTCCAATTGGTCAAGTTGTTTCACATGAGAAGATCTTTAAATACATTTTCCCTTAGGGTCCAATGTAAAAATTTCCTTGCTGGTGCCATCTTGCAAGAGTTGGGCATGTGCCGGACATATTTCTAAAGGCACTAACCAAAGGGCTATTGGAACCAAATGTGGATACAATTGGCTTTGCTGTTTCAGAGGGAAAAAAAATCTTTTAATGCTTTCCAGTAGGGCCCAATGTGAACTATGTAAAATTTGTTCCCTGCTGGCATTATTTTGGATGTGATGTGGACTTACCAGACATATTTTTCAAAGAAGACCAACTAAGGACTAAAAAGTTTGGTTTCCATTCGCCAATTAGTTTCAGAGGAGAATATATTTGATTATATTTTCCGATAAGGTTCAATGTCAAACTAAGTTCTGGTCTGGAAGTTTTCCTGGACAATGTGCTGACTTGTCAGACATATTTTTAAAGGGCCCACCCATGGACTTTTTGGAACAAGTTTTGTTTCAACTGGGTTGTTGGTTTCAGAGCCAGAGGAGAATATTTTCAATGGAAAGTTTATGATGGAGTTAAGAATGTCAAGTGATGGCAAAAGCTCACCTGGCTATAAAAAGGCATGTTGTATGTACATTGTATAAGAGGTATGCAGTCAACTTGGACCATATAATGGACAACATAAGACCGAATCAAAGGATGACCAGCCAAATCAATGCCACTGGACAACTAGGACTGTAGGTGAAGACAATGAAGTTTGAGTGGACACCTTAGAAGTCAATTTTTTATATCTTTGTTCTTTGTTATTGTATAATTTTTTTATTGATTTATTTTTTGGTTGATCTACCAAGAAATGTCTAAACCATTTTCATTCATTTTACAGTCAAATTTCTTTGTTCAGACAGTTCCAGTTGTTCATATATAGGGTCTGTGACACCCTTTATAAGGTCCAAGTGGTCATGGCTTAAGTTGCCAGGAATTTATTTAGAGTTTGTAAAATATCTTGCATCTCATGCAACAGGAAAATTGACAAAAGTTGGTATATCAGGAAATGGACCTCTTTAGTTCCTCACTTTCAGAAACAATGAACAACAGTGAGATTCATCCTTTATAGTATATTTTCATTGATTAAGATATTATTTGAGTATAATTATCTGCTCCACAGTGACTTTCTTATCTGCGTACATGTAAGTGTATTATTGAACTAAAATGCCAAAAAAAAATACACTTCAATCATGCGTTATTGTGGGACATTCATTTTTTGGGTTTAAACTGTTTTTCATTGAAATTTTGATGTTAAGGTAGATAAGCACTAATATTCATATCCATGAGATTTTGTTATAAGTTGGCACATTAGAGGAACAAATTCTTCCATTCTGAAATCTGTATTAAACATATAAAAAATATTGGTCATCACCATGCTTATTTTTTCTCGAATCGACATAAAAGTCGCTAATTTCTTGCCATTTTTTCACCTTGATTTACAAAGAATGAATGGGGAAAATGTGGAAAGGCAATTTTTGGCTTAATAAAAACAAATCCTTTATTCATGAGAATTTCATATACTTTTGTAGATAGATAGTTTGTGATATGATATATTGGGTACAATGAAAAAATGTATATGTCACTGTGCTAATAATGGAAATAATTTCTAAAGTTTCTGGAATTAACATAATTTTACTGGAAAGGGGAGCTAATTTTGAAAAAAGTGGACGAAATATCGCGTTGCATAATAATGACTTCGCAAAGGAAAAGCAGTATTTCGAAAATCAAACCTACCACCTATCCAACTTTTTATTTTTCAAATATGCAATTTAATTGGGCAGCGCAACAGTGTCCATCTACCTTATAGCCATCCGAGTAAAGACCCTTTCACAATAACTGCGTTCCTACAATTTAGATTGGAAAATGATAACACTTCCCGAAAAAATTATGTCTAGTAGGACAATTAATCACATATAAAATGATGTTGCATTATACCCAAAGACATGAGCAAAATTCAGGACTGCAGTTACTGTGAAAGGTATATACTACAGTAATATTTTTAATCAAAGCTCCAATGGAGCTGAAACTCGAAAGCCCTGAAAATCTACACATGGCAAAACTTAGTAGTCATCCAAAGAACTGCTGCATACATCTGCATGTATTAAGTTATTCCGTAATACGTGAAAATAATCAGATTGTGTGATTTCGTATGCATGTTGATTTCATTGCTATAAATATATGCCATACAAATGTCACAGGTAAACAAATCATCATCGGTTATTACTGCGCAGCAGACTCCTTGATCCGAGACGCAATATAAAAAAACAACTTGATAAACATGCATATAGTTTTGAATTTATTATAACAACAACATATTCAACTCATTAAAATGAAGAAATATAACTTAAATACAGAATGTTTACAATTTTGAAAGAAACTTGCGCACTATATTTTATCGGAAGCACGAAGATCATCTTTTAGAACTGTTAATAGGCTTGAAGCCTCACATGATTTTTTCTTGTCATTTTAACAACTCTGCAGCCATTTCATGGCTTTCGAGCACAAGCATTTGTTTCTATCAATGGGAAGGTCGTGTGACAACATATATTCTCGCTATATATGTCGTCACACGACCTTCCAATTGATAGAAACAAATGCCTGTGCTTTCGAGTTAAAAATCAGCTTTGAAATTAAGGACTTTTACCTCCTGGTAAATGGATATTTAATTATATCAACCAGAATTTGTCGAATATCAGTTGACAAGTAAGCTTTTTCCAGGGCTAATTTTGAGAGGCATGATCGAGCTAACTCCCACTGTCCAAGATACAAGTTATTGCAGAAAAAATTAAATAAAAGCTTGATAGAATGTTCTGATTCTTTCCCAACCGGGAAATCAAAACATTTTGACGGATCCATCCAGCAAGAGATCTTTCTTTCATCTCAGATATTTATGATAAAATGTTTATGGTGTTTTAAATCTTTTTGAGAATTTTTTGTTTGTACACTACTTCGTCCACCATTTTGAAAGTCACATGAGTTTTAACCTTTGACCTAAGATATTTAGTTTGTCCAATCAAAAACAGTGACAAATTTTTTTTTCTTCCAATCAAACAACGTTTTACAAATTGCGGGAATTTCGAACACGGAAGTTGGCAGATTCCAAGCTGAGTTTTGAGGAATGCTTTTGCAGTCCCTCTACACATTTTCCCTCCTTGATGCTACATGAGTGACATCAACAAAAAATGTAATTAATTCAACTGGGCTTCATAACTTGAGATGTTTCCAATTAATATATTCATTTTTCATGTCCCGACTTGTCAATTTTTACTGGCCTTCACATTTGTTTACATTCTCATACTCGTAGAGAAAGATATATATTACCATGCAATGAATGTGTATTGAAATTTTGAATGACTTGTAATGAGTGATAACGGCAAAATGGGTCATTTATTAAATGATAAGGACGAGAAAATAATGAGAGATTTTAAGTTTGATGTTGAGATGTCAGATAGAGATATAAATCACTATTCCAGACATTCAACAAAACAGTAAGTTTGTTATTCTCTTATCCGGACATCTGGGCACTTTACCCGTGGAGGAGGTGAAAAAGTCCACATTTCTCTATATATCTAAGTAACTTCAACTTTGAGTTATTCATTCATTTTTCAAGATATTTAATGAAACTCGGGATATGCATTTGGCACATCAATATAAATCATATCCGAATTTCAAGATCATAGTTATTATAACACTGAATCTATTGCAATTTGAAATATCAATTTTTTACATAGACTATAACTGTAAACATCGATAGCGTCACCTCCTATATTGGGGGTGTAAGATCGAAATCGACTGATCCGATTGGTCAATTCAGCTTTGTGATGTCACGCCGGATAAGAGAATTCATGTTTCTGGTGTAATTTAGGGTTTATTAAGCAGTTATTAAAATAGTTTAGTGAAAACTATTCTAAAGCGTACAACCGAAAGCAGCCTGATCCTTTCCAGCAGAGACATTGATCAGAGAGGCAATTTCATATAATCAAAAATATCTTGGGATAACTATTTTATGATGCACAGATGGTTTTCAAACTATTGAAAACAAGATTTCATTAAGATAATATAATAATGGGTGCAACATGGCATAAAAAATTAAGGCTGTCAAGTTAAGGATTGTCACACTCAAATATTGGATTATCCAATGTTCATCTGCTACAGAAAATCCCTTTGGTTGTTTTAGAATACAAATATAAAGCAGACTTGCCTACCCATCTAGCTTGAAAATAGAAAGTTACTTGATAAATAATTGTAAGTTAAGATGAAAAATAGTAAGGCAGTTTTTTTTGTCATAATATGTATTAATTTAAGCACAGAAACAATACCTTACAGTAAATTCCACATTTCTTCTTCTTCTTTCTTTATATGAGTGGGACTCTTCTGGAGTGTAATTGACCCAGTTTGGGTACACCTCACAACAGACAGGAGTCAAATAGGCATAAAAACCAAAATTATGTACATCTAAAACTATATACACTATGTACACTGTATCTGTCTGTTGTCTAGTGGTGGAGCTGGGGCCAGGGGATGGTAAACCATCGAAAGGATTTAAGATAACATCCAAAATATGCCTTATGCCAAAATTATAAGCTTAGACAGGTCTGATCAAGATTTAATGTATATTCTTTTCTGCTGAATCATAAAAAACTAGGTTTTAGAAACCCTATAATTCAAAACAATGGAAAAACTAGGCATATTTGTGTATCACAGTATCGGATCTTATCATTGAAAACAGCCTCTCTTCATATCGAAGGGCTTAATGTGAAACTGTACCTTTTTCCAAAAACAATTCATTTAATTATGTTAATTAAAAAATTATGAATTTTTGCACATCTCAAGTTGTGCTTCAACATTAATGTCAATGGACATCTTTCTGTACATTAATCATTGATTGAATTACTTGCAACATCCTGATATTAAGAAGCATATTTCCATTTGTTATACAAGATCTCCAAAATACAAAAAGTGATAAGAGTTTCCAGCAAAACAAATACAACATCTTAAAATCATTGAGATAATTAGGTTTTCTATACTAATTTGTGCAAATTTTACCATTTTAAGGCAATTCTACCAGAATTTTCAGATAGCTTAAACTCTTTTAGGTCACTATTCAGTCTGACTTATATTCCTTATCCTATTTATGCAGGAGAATGATGACTGTATAATAAAGTGGTTATCATGAATGACAAATATACATGTAACTTACAATACAGTTTTTCATGAAATCAGTGGTTAAAATTTAGTAATATTTTACTTGTAATTGAGATATTTTGATAAACCCATTCAAACTATTATATTATTGATGCTGATCATGTTGATAGTAGGTGATGTTTTTTACATTTGTAAATATAATTTTGTTTAATATAATTTGTTAAATCCATATATATTTATCAGAAGCAGAACAGACTTGCATTTACACAGCATTGTCCTATTTTTTCATGTGTCAGACATATTATCCTATAAGTTTTTCAACACTGCTGTCCATAGCCGTTAAAAATCTGTTTGTTTGTAAATATTTATGTCTGTATAAATACTCTTTGATCTTTATGATTGACCTTGTTGTTAATTAGGTCACAATGACTTCAATTAATCCTTACAGGTAAGTATGATTATAAATGTGATAAAAATGATGTAATTTAAATTGACCCAGGGTCAATCATTCTGACACCTTATCTAAATCTAGGAAATTGATGGCTTTAGGATACATAATTGTTCTTTGTTAATACATTGTATTTATTAATTTGCAGTACATATAGGAAATGATATCAAGATTAAAACAAGTGGAGTTTGGATTAATTTTAAAAAATGTGTAAATTAGCAAATATGACATGGCTATGTTGAAGGAGATAGATAAATACTTAAATGTTTACATCAGACAACATGATTTATTACTACATATAAAGTTTGACCAGTCTTTAATTATGTAAAAACATGTAACAGTGTAAACTGTATGACTTGGACAACATTATTAGATATAGGTTTATTTCTTTTAGGTAAGTGAATTTTAAAGTCTATTAATTTCACGGCCTTGAAGTTATTTAAGACATATGAGTTTTATAAAATACTTCTTAAATTTTGTAATTCATTTTCTATGTCTATAACCAGAGACATATAATTAAAGAGATTGACAACTCTACTATCACCCCATGTAAATCATAACAAACATGATACAGCCACACCAGAACTTCTAAAACTACTTTTAATTTAGTCGACATTTTTAAACCGAAAAGTGAACTGTTCTCCTTAATAACTTTATAGTACAGTTTAGAAAATTTGAATGAAAAATATTGATTAACAAAAAAGATATTGGCAAAGAAAGCGGAGACTTCATGTGGAAATCTAAAGACGATGATCGATGTGTGCCATGTTCACTTTTGAAACTCCTTTTTATTTCCATGATTAGAACTTCCTAGTTATGAAAACTGGAAAGCATTTTTTATTGTTGCTAGAGTTTAGATAGTTAAGTTATGATATTTGCATGTTTTATCGAGACATTAGCGATTTATTGTTGTGAAGTGGAAGTTTTATCGAAGTCTGGATGGCGGCGTGATTTCCAGAGAATTCATAATGTTGCCAATCTCTTTAATTATATGTCTCTGCTATAACATTGCAATTCTCCAGCCAAATTGAGTGATATTGGGGGAAGTATGAGTGAAATTGTAAAATCTAATTATAACATCATATTGATTATCTGATATTTAAAGTAAGTACAGTTTTAGTTCAAAGTTAAAGGGTACTATCGAAGTACTGCAACACCTTTATCTGCATGTATGTCAGCATTAAGATTGAGGTGAAGTAACAAGTGGTTTAAGGAGTAGTGGATAATGGTAGCATACCCTGTAGATTTATAAGCTAGATACCAAATTGCATTACAATTGTAGCTTTTAAATTTGACAAAAACAAAATTAATATGCACATTGAACATCTACAAAATATAAAAATAACTAAGTCACACCAAAATCAGTAAATTTCATTATGTTGTACACATGTTTAAAGGAGTTCCCTCTCATCAGAAGCATTAGAATCAAACAGTAAGGAAAGCCATAATCCAAAAGTAGTCAAATAAGAAGTACTCAACAAAAATTATTGAAATGGGAGGCCAAATCCAATACCAAGGACATCCACCGAGTTCCATACACAGAATGAAGTCTCAATATTTTTAGGTGATTAGAATTTTGATAAAAACTGTAAATTTCTATAAAACACAAGGTAAATTTTTCATGCACATGGGGAACTCTGGTCCACCTAAAGTGGCATCAGCCCAATGGTTTCAAAATATAAAGATACATAAGTATACAATATACATGAATATACTTAATGTAACAGGTCAAGTCACCCCTAGTGACCTACTGTTTTGCAAACTATCAAATAACAAAATACAAAATCACCTCACTTATGTGAAAATGTCAGTATTTGATTTGATTATCGGATATGGAGGATGGTGTCAATATTTCTCCAATCAGGAAATAATTCTATTTTTTTTTTAGCCATTGGATGGTCGAACACATGATGACAGATAATGATCCCAGTTGTACTTAAATAATAATGAAACTGATGGCCTTTGGATATGCAGACATTCTTTGTTAATGCGTTGTATGTATTAATTTTGAGCACATAGGAAATGCTATCAAGATTAAAGCAAGAGGAATTGTTATTAATTAAAAATTACATATGTTCCTCATATTTTCACATCTTGTTTTAAATTTTAGACAGAAGATGCCACACTGTACGTTAGATGACTTTGAACCACTTTCTGTTATTGGGTCAGGGTCTTATGGAACATGCAAGAAAATACGACGGAAGAAAGATGGAAGGGTATGTTTATATATCAAAATGTGTATGTAGGTTATCTCTCATGAAAGTTAAATGTATAACAGCTAATTCAGAATCAAAATAATGGTGAATTTAACTTTAACAACAACTGTAATACAGTACTTGATCATGTTAATTGATTGATAAGTGTTTAGATGTACATGTAATATTTTAGATATATCTGGGCAACATTAGTCATGATAGTTATTGAGATAGTTAGGACCAACTTAAGAAAGTAGATGCCATTTAATTTTCACTCTGTTGATCAATTTTCAGCATGTCATTGAAGTTTGTTTAATTAAAGAATTGATAGCTTTTATATAAAAGGGAATGATTTGATATTCGGGCAAATTAAAGCCTGGAAATGAAGACTTTTTTATGCGATGAGTTACTTGCAGTTGTATTTGGTAATTACTTTATGTTTGACATTACTTTTAAGATTTGACAATATTCTTAATTTGTCAATCAAACAACATACCTGATAAAATAAATAACTTGTACATTTAAAAATATCCTATTCAATTTAATGTGAATATCATCTGTGTTCTGTTACAGATATATGCATGGAAAGAAATCGACTTTGGATCTATGACGGAATCAGAAAAACAAATGTTGGTGTCAGAAGTGAACTTATTACGAGAACTAAAACACAAACATATTGTTAGATATTACGATAGAATTATAGATCGTAGTAACATGATTATTTATATCATTATGGAGTATTGTGATGGCGGAGATCTGGCGACATTAATATCAAAATGTCGTAAAGAAGGGTAAGGTTATATCACTAGTGTGGGTATCACTTTCTCAAGGAACCAAAACCTTAGACAAGTAATGTTTAAAAGCACAATTGTATGTTTTGTACATTGTTTTTGCAGGATGTTGAAACACAATCTCCACAAAACTTCAAAAATATAACTTTTCTGTGAGTATGTAATGTTATCTTTATGGTGTTATTGCCACTACAGGAAAACTGAAGAACAAAAGTCATTAAATTCATCAAATTTATGATTAAAAAAACGTCACAAGGAAACATTACTGAAAGAAAATATATTTCTAGAAAACCAGTTCATCTGGAAAAAAAGACACAGGATTTTTAATTGTATACATTTGATATTGCTTAATATATCCATATTTTCTAAAGGTTTTAATTAGTATGCTGGTACATAGCCCTAGTTCTACATCTACATAAATGTCTGTATGGTTTATATCTCAATATATATATATATATATATATATATATAGTTCTACATCTACATAAATGTCTGTATGGTTTATATATATATATATATATATATTATATATATATATATATATATATATATATATATCTCATGATTAATTCATATGTTAGTTTGGTAAAATAAGATTCTATTCTATTTCAGAATATACATGGAAGAACAATTTGTGTGGAAAATGTTAATTCAAATGACACAAGCTTTACAAGAGTGTCATCGACGTAAAAATGGTAAAGCAGTGTTACATCGGGACTTAAAACCAGCCAATATCTTCTTAGATATAGACAAAAATGTCAAATTAGGAGATTTTGGACTTGCCAGAGTATTACATCATGAAACTAGTTTTGCCAAAACATATGTAGGAACTCCATATTATATGTCACCTGTAAGTTTCTAGGTTTCTGTGTGAAAAGGCAGTATCATCAAAGCCCATGTCGTTTTGGTAGACACATAATATTAAGTCATTTAAATGCAGTCTTGTAAAATTCATGGCATAAAGAGAAAAAACTAGATACACAAAGCAACATCTATGACTATAGTACATTTTGTTCAGTATTTAAATTCTATATGATATTAGAACTACATATAGATTAATTATCCCTAGCTGCAATTTATCCAGTCTGAAAGGACTATTTAGAGTGACACATTCTTAATGTTAGATTTCTGCAGCAGTTTTAGCATGGATTATGTATTTGTGCCACTGCTATTGCTTAATAGTTCACTCTACCTTTTTGGATCTTTTTTTCAAGTGACAGTCACAATACCTGCTTTATTTACCAATTCAATGATTTTTTTAAAACTCATCCTGGAAACAGCACAACAAACAAAAATTTCAATCAAACGTGCACAATTTAAACTAAATAAATTGTGATGCCTGCAAAATGTGTAGCTTTACTCCAGTTAAATCTGTTTCTAGATACTAGTAGATGCTGTGGTGATCACTATTTTATACATATCACAGAGTTATATTTGTTCTTATGGTTCTAGGCTTTATCTTTATTTACATATTACAGGAACTTGTAAATAATATGTCATATAATGAGAAGTCTGATATTTGGTCGATGGGTTGTATGTTGTATGAACTATGTTCCTTACATCCACCATTCACTGCCGGTAACCAGTCTGAACTTAATAAAAAGATTTGTCAAGGAGAGTTCAATAGGATACCTATCAGATATTCCAGTGATCTCAATGAAGTTATAGCCAAATTACTCAGGGTAGAGGTAGGTTGATCAAAATGTTTATCTAAGTTACTTGGGTAGAGAATAGATTCTTGTGCTTTAGGCTTATTTAGAATTAAACAGGACACAAGTAGCTTGATAATTGGTATATTAATGTATAGAATTGTTATAGTTTTGAGATTATAGATCATATCCATGATATCATAAAAACAAAGCTAATGGTAGTAAAAATTCAGACTTAATTTTTTTTTCTGTAAGATAGTAGGTGTGGATGCAAAATTTTGATTTCTGAGTGAAAATAAATACAGATTAATACATGGGCATTTCCATATTGGCCTGGTTATCATCCCGAGACATCCATATTGGCCTGAGACGAAGTCGAGGGACAATGTGGGTCGAGGGATGATAATCAGGTCAATATGGAAATGCACATGTATTAAACTTTTTATTACATACTTCCGATGTTTAGAAATGCCAGGCCGATATGGACCGGAAGTCGTTTATTTGCCCAGGCCAATANTCTCAATTTATAAAGTACATGTATAAATATTTCAATTTGACAATCAGGGAAACCTATTTTAAAATATGAATAAAAGAATGTATGCAACACCCATGGCTTTTATCGTCAGAACTAAACTTTACCAATCCATAATATTCTTAAACCACTATATAAAAAATTCTTTCATGAGTTCCGACTTGACTATAAATTTTGTTTAATTTCCTGTTGGGAATTAATAAATGAATAAACCATTTTAGGTTCTACGAAGGCCAAGTATAGAAGAGATTTTACGTGATCCTAGAGTACAAAGAAAACAATATGCTTTAGAAAGACAAATTTCTATGGGAAGCCACGAGTCAGATTCTGGTAAAAGTTCAGATGACATTAGAACCAGAGAAAGAAGAGTTGAGGCCAAAGAAAAAGAACTTGAAGGTATAAAATCATATCACATGGAAGTATTGAAGGATATGTGAAGTAAAGAACAGAATACTATTCAGTTATGGCACTATGAGGTTTAACCAAGCAATCAAGTAATATTGAACGAGGTTAACCATTTACCTTTTGCACTCCTATTAAACCCTATATTGATAGAGTATAGAAGTGCCATAACTGCTTTAGTATGTTTGATTGACAAGATATACATGTAAGTCAATTATAACAATTAAAAAGGTGTGTGGTATATCTACGTTAGGTGTGGCCAGGAAATGTCAAACAGCATCAGTCTTCATTATCATGATTAATCATGATCTTAAATTATGGAGTAGGTCCATTTACAAACTTTCTGCATAGAACCAAAAAAACAAATATAATAATAAAAGAATTTATTGTTTATTCTCTCCAATACTATTTGCAAATTAGATTTGCATATACATAAAACTTAGTACATGTACCACTTGTTATCTCTCCAGTAAGGAGAGCAATTGTTTCCACATCTATCAGGAAACATGAAAACAGGATAGAAATTAGAAAAATATAGTATCTATCCTTTTAAGTCGTTGGTTATCATAGTTCTACTGTTGAAAGGGTTAAACTATGAAAAGTTTGAGCCTTAGTGAGAGCTTTTATGTTTAACCTTTGAGACTGTAAAACTATGATAACCAATGACTTGTAAATGATAGATTTTATTTCTCTAATTGATTTAGATTTTTTTTCTTGATTTCGAGATTTAAACTCAACAGAAATGAAATCAACATTGTCTTGGAAATCCACAAAACAACGCATAAATGGTTTATTTAAGGTGGTATGGGGTCTAAAAACTGTCAGATAGAATTTTCTTATATTTTCATGACTAATACTATGTTATAAGAGAATACAAGAAATGAAATAAATTGGGGGTCACCAGCCATGTAAGCTTCAAATCTGTCATGAACAAAGTCAGCTATTTTGCGTTGAAATACTAGGAAAAATAGCCAATTTTAAGAAAATTTTAATTTATTTATTTTAGTTATATCAGATAGAATTTTGTAAAATTTGATAAATAATTAGCCAATATCCTTGCCTTCAATTTGCATGGAAAAAAATTTGAGATACCCAAACTTTTTTTTGATAAATGCAAAAAACTAATTTTTTCCTATTATTTCTTTACAAATTGTCTCCCCTTATTAGAACAGGGGTTTGATGAAAAAGTACTATATTATGCATTGTAACCCAATAAAAGTGGCTTATTTGAGCAAAATAACTATTCTAAGACAGCAAAAATCATTTTGCCAAAATTCACATGGTGAATTCTATTTTTTGTCAGATGCGCAAAATGATGCATAGTTTTAAACTCCTGTACTACCTTAAGATCACTTAACTATATATGTGATAGGTAAATACTTGTTATATTGATTTAACGACAGAATATATTCATTTAAGGTANCTTCTCGTAAGCGCAACTCCTCTTAAACCACTTGAAGGATTTTGATGAAACTTTACACAAAGGAAGGACACTATATGGAGATGTGCATGAAGGAATATAATTATTGTCCAAAACCAGGAAGGGGAGATAATCCGACTTTGACTTTTCATTGATTCCCTATTTATGGTTTACCTCGTAAGCGCAACTCCTCTTATACCATTTGAAGGATTTTGATGAAGCTTTACACAAAGGAAGGACACTATTAGGAGATGTGCATGAAGAAATATAATTATTGTCCAAAACCAGGAAGGGGAGATAATTGGACTTTGACTATTCGTTGATTCCCCATGTATGTTTTACCTCGTTAGCGCAACTCCTCTTAAACCACTTAAAGGAATTTAATGAAACTTCACACAAAGTAAGAACACTATTAGAAGATGTGCATGAAGGAATA
>MJUU01003331.1:150193-175623 GCA_002080025.1 Modiolus philippinarum | reverse complement strand
CGCCCGCCCGCCCGCCCGCCGCCCGCCATTTTCACCATTATAATAACCGGATTTTTCCGATGGAAAACCCGGTTAGAATAATTTATTGTTATGTGAGCTTGATACTAAAAACTGTTTAACAAGCTTTGACTTATCTTACTTTTGTAGTGTATCATCGTCTGACTCATGCCGAAGCAATAGACTGAATTGCAAAATAACTAATAACTAACGTATAGAACCGTTTTTTTTTTCTTTTCAGGAATGTTCCATAAAAGGACAAGTTACCAGTGAGTTACAGTTCATTCAAGGTTGTGCTAAAAAGACGGTAAAGTATTTTTAATAGAGCTGTGGGTGAATGATCGTTCCTTTTCACTAAATGAGCACAGATGCACTTATTCAAATAAGAAGTACACCGAGACTGACGTAATCAAAATGTTAGAATTTTTGATCGACAATATTTTTGTCGAATTTGGAGGTCGTGTTTTCCAACAGACAATAGGGATTCCTATGGGAACAGACTGTGCGCCGCTTTTAGCTGACATTTTCCTCTACTCGTACGAGGCCAAGTTTTTACAAGGGCTTATTCAAAGAAAACAAAAACATTTAGCCCAGTCCTTTAATTTCAGCTTCCGCTACATAGACGATGTGCTTTCTCTTAATAATCCTAAATTTAAGGATTATTTACATCAGATCTATCCAAATGAGCTTGAAATTAAAGAAACAACTGAAACACCTACTTCAGCTTCGTACTTAGATTTTATATTGTATATTGACGAAGACGGACGTTTGAAATCTAAGCTATATGACAAGCGTGATGATTTTAATTTCCCCATTGTGAACTTTCCCTTTCTTAGCAGCAATATACCTACCTCTCCAGCCTATGGAGTGTACATTTCACAGTTGATTCGTTACTGTGGAGCTTGTAGTTTGTACAGTGATTTTTTGAACAGAGCAAAAACACTGTCCCTAAAGCTGCTTAGTCAGGGATTTGTTCAACCTTTGTTAATTTCATCCCTCAAGAAATTCTATGGCCATCACCATAGCATCATTGAAAGATATGACGTGTCAGTATCCCAAATGAAAGTGGACAGCTAGATTCACGTCTTCCCGGATTTGACTACCGACTTTGACATTTTCCCGGATTGAATCACTCACAGTGTGACGGGTGCTGTTAACAGAGCAGGACATGCTTACCCTTCCGGACCACCTGATGTCGCTCTCAGTTTTTAAGGGAGTTCACACTGTGAGTGCTTGAGTTTTTTGTGTTGACTCGTATATCATTTTAGTTTTGTCTTCGTTAGTGATGTTTGTGGAACCGATTTGTCCTTACTAAGGTTATTTCAAAAACATTTCAAAATTTTACCATGGTACTGTTTGAGGGTTAGAGAAGTAATATGTACCGTGGATTTTTATTGGTTATGTCTAAGGGTTAGAAAATGACATTAACCAATCAGCTACCTACAGATCCTTCAAAAACTAATTTGCATCACTTGCAGTGTGACGGGTGCTGTTAACAGAGCAGGACATACTTACCCTTCCGGAGCACCTGATGTCACTCTTAGTTTCTCTGGAGTTCACACTGTGAGTGCCTTTGTTCTGAATGTTGTGGTTTCTGGTTCTGTGCTTTGTGTCTGTCTGGCGTCATTGTTTTTGTGTCTAACGTCATTGTTTTCTGTGTTCTCGTTTTTGCCCTGTCTTTGGACATCGATTTTTGTGAATATCACCCCTTTGTTCCTTCGGTATTCTACTGCCGTTGTATGATACAATATCAAACTTAAGACTTATCACGTCGACATCGTTTCAGTCAACATAAGCAAATCACATGCCAACTAGTTTCAGCATTATGACTGAGCCTCGTTTCTTTGTACTTGGTCTTTAGTTGGGAAACATATTCAGCTCACTTAACCAAAAGTGCATTCACTTGATGTCTGTCTGTCGTTTACACGGGCACCAATCTCACAACTCATAACATTTTGTTATGAAAGAAAAATCGTGATGATAATATCCTGTTATGAGTGATGTTATCGAGGTCACCGCTTCGAAATGCAAGTACCAACATTTATCATCATATTACCCGTAAAGTACTTTTGTTTTTAAAAATCGGAGAATGTAGTTCGATCGCTATTAAGTCAAGGATGATACACATACAAATCTTATTGAACGGTAACGTATTGCTTGCTGAATTACTGTTTTTGTGGGGTTGAACTTGTCAAATTTTTGACAAACCGTCCGAAATTTGTCTTTTTCTCAAAATCAGCAATATTTTATACATATATTGTTAAACGTCCAATTATAATATTTACACTTTTGCCTTGATATGTTTCTTTGACACTAAAAAAATGATATTTTATATGAATTTAAAGATATTGTGAATCGTTATGAGTGATGTTACCAGGTTATGAGTTATGGGATGTTTTATGAGTGATGTGACTAAAGGACAAAGTAAAATCGCCACCTCAGAAAATGTCTCTCATGTGATGAATACTACTATAATCGTGCTACACGAGAAGTTATTACGTCTGACCATGCATAATGCCAACAAATCACAGTATTTAAAGTGTGAAACTATGAGCAAAATTAAATAAAGGAATTAGTAAGGAAGCCCCCACGCTTTTCTTTTTCGGGCAAATTTCAAGGTGTTTTACCAAAATACCACTCTCTCCGCTGAATCAAAAATTAAACCTGGACTGAAATCAGAGATACGCAACTTTTATTAGCAATTCGAAAGACTTAATATATTTTTGTTAATCTGGAAAGGACTAAATTCGGAAATTTTTAAATGGCATCACTCCAGAACCAGTGGAACCTTTGAAACCAAAATCTAATTTTGCGTGAGTTTCGAGAAAAATAACTAACAGACCAAGTTTGAAAACTGTCTGCCATATCGTTTTGACGTTTTTGGTCGGAAACCTCAATATTTCCAAAGTTTTCAAAGTTTCAAGGGGCATAACACTAGAACCACTTCAAGCTCTCAAACAGAAATTGAAATTGGTCTGAGTTTGTTTGCAATATCACTTAAAAGAAATGGGTCAGAAACCCCAAAATGTCAAAGTTTGAAGGAGCATACTTCTAGAATCACTTAGCTCTTGTAAACGAAATCAAACTTGACCAGCACTTGAAGGTAATAACTTGCTTATTAAGTTCAAATATAGTATGCTATTTCGTTCACATATTATCGAACTTGGGTGAGTTTTTTTTTTTTTTGTTAACAACTTGCATACCAAGTTTGAAGTATCTTCATAATAAAGCAAGCGGAAAAGGGGCAAAAGAACTTGTTTAAGCAGTTTCAGAGGAGCAGCTCTTTGAATACATTTCATAAAGTATGATCATATATTTCCCACTGTCGGCCATTTTGGATGGAGCACAAACATAAAAATCACAAACTTTTAAGGGAAACACCAAAGGTCTTTTGCAAACAAATTGGTTCCGATTGGCTTAATAGTTTCAGAGAATTTCTTTGAATGCATTTTCCATAAAATGAGTTGCTAAATCATGTTCCTCGCTGGCGACAATCTTGACCTCTTCAAAATTATTGTGATATTCACAACATGCTCAATAGTTTCAGAGGAGAAGATCTTTGTATGCATTTCCCATAAGGTCCAATAATAAACTGAGTTATCAGCTGGCAGCCATCTCGGATAAGAACGAACATGAAAATCACACACTTTGAAGGAGACCACCAAGGGCTGTTGTAACAAAGTTTGATTCCGATTGGTTCAGTTATTTCGGAGATCTTTGAATGCATCTCCAAAAGAGTTATATGCTAAAATATGTTTTTGCTGGCGGCCATCTTAGATGAGGCATGAAAATGAAAATAAAAAGAAACTTTGAAGGGGATAAATTGGATCAGCGGTTTCAGCGATAAAGATTTTTTAATAAAAAGGTAACGACGAACAGACGGACACCGGTCACGGATCCTGGCTAAATTTTTTATATCCAATATGATAGGATTTTCTGATGTCCCAGGTATCTATGTAAACATTGTATTTATGATTTGCAAAAGGTACAGTCAGAAAACACTAAAATTAAACATGGTATTTTTTGGTATTTGTATAATTATATTGAAACCATTATCTTAATAAAATTCGTCGCTTGGAAGATATATTCAGGAGTGGCGATTTTACTTTATCCTTAAGTCACATCACTCATAAAACATCCCGCAACTCATAACCTGATATCGTCACTCATAACGATTCACAAAATCTATAATCTCATATAAAATGTTATCTTTTTTAGTGTCAAAGGAACATATCAAGGCAAAAGTGTAAATATTACAATCGGACGTATAACAATATATGTATAAAAAATTGCTGATTTTGAGAAAAAGACAAATTTCGGACGGTTTGTCAAAAATTTGACAGGTTCAGCCCACAAAAACAGTAATTCAGCAAATAATACGTTACCGTTCAATATGATTTTGGTATGTATTTCATCCTTGACTTAATAGCGATCGAACTACATTCTCCGATTTTTAACAACAAAAATACTTTACGGGTATATGATGATAAATGTTGGTACTTGCATTTCGAAGCGGTGACCTCGATAACATCACTCATAACAGGATATTATCATCACGATTTTTCTTTCATAACAAAATGTTATGAGTTGTGAGATTGGTGCCCGTAGTTTAACTTTCCACGTGTTTTCACATGATCAGACACGCTTTAAGGTGTCTGCAGGGTATTATTTTCCTACTATAGAATTTTGTGAAATTTTCTGTGTAGAAACATAATTGTATTATTGTTCAAAATATAAAATAAAATTTGGGGGTCATCGTGCATTTAAGCGCAAAAACTGAAATTGAAATTTTAAGGATTTTACAAAGAAATGATAGGGAAATGATTATGTTAGAGGATTACTTTAAAATTCTATTATAGAATTTGTTCATACTTTTTATGTGTTTTGAGATCACTATATAGTTAACATATAAAAAAAATTAGGGGTCACCGTTTAAATAAGAGAGATAAATAACAAAATACCGAGGTTACTGTGAATTTAGGTTCTGCATATGCGCATTTCGACAACTTTTGTCTCTTCAGTGCAGATAAAATTACGAAACGTTAATTTCTGCAGTGATATCTATATGAAATACTTTTATCAAATTATCTCCCTTGTTTTATTTCTGTGTTCTGTAAATCCGGCAACAGATTCAAAACATATGTGTTTTAGTCACCTTTTTTAATGAAAATGTTGCAAAAGTGATAAGGAATAAATATTTTATATACAGTACTTTGGAACTTTCTTTTCATTTTGAATAATTATTTTGTTAAATATCTTAACGAAATGAAACCTTAATGAACAACTATTATACAAAAATGGCGGAATAATACCACTGAGACACCTTAACGTGTATACAAATACTAATCATGCAAAAATATCACAGCCGCAGACAATTAACTTTTTGCACATCATGGCTTGGGCACACACACGTCAATTTAAGCTACTGTGCAGGGCATTTGTACACTCTGTGTTTTTCTCATCATTCTCATATTGAAAGAAAAGCAGACATTTTCAGTTTTAGAATCACGTCTTCCCGGATTTGACATTACCGATTTTGGTTTTATCTTGGACTGACTCACTGACAGGATGACGGGTTCTATTACCCTTTCAGAGCAGCTAAGGCCATTTTAGGTTTTATGTGAGATCACACTATTAGTCGCTTATTTTTGAGTGTTGTTTTTTTTAATTTTGTGTTTTGTTCCCTTCTTATTACATTGTTTATTTGTTTTCTCGTTTTAGCCATGTCTTTTATAATACTGCAACCCTTTTTCCTTCAGTATTCTACTGACTTCGTTTCAACAAAACTGATTTACACTTGAATTTTAATTTCAAATTAAATTTAACGGACATTTGTGTAGCTTAGTCATTTCCATCAGCTCTGGCATCAATTAAACAAATCGAGTAAAGCAGTGTAGAAATATTGCATTTGAGGTCCTGTGCAAGGACATAGTATTTTGTTTCGATCTAACAAGTAAGCCAGGTTCACTTTCATGTTCTTGAAATCACAAGAACGTCCATTTCAACCATCTTGTATTTCTAAGGGTAGATAATTTTTTAGCAGTATTCAAATTCCTTAAAAGTTTCTTTTTCGGGTCGTTGATATCACCTCCTCGGTGATATTAGTGGAGATTTTATCCACTGAAGTCGTTGTTGCGAGATTTAAATCTGGAGTCATTTGTATATCGTAATTGAGAAAAATATCTTTAGTCGTTGGTGTCTTCTTTCATAACCGCATCATAATTTCATAAGGAAGTTAATGCATGTAATTTCATAAATTTCAGAATCTGTATATCACATTTCGATCAAATCTTACATTTTTATTGATAACTCGTTTTCATTTGCCCGTTGCCATATGGGTAAACGTTCTACAATAATTGTTTTGAGGGAGGTGAGAGATGTTTCAGTGTCAGGGATTTATTTATTTATTTATTTATTTTTTTTTTTTTTGGTAATATATAATTTTATTATTTTCATATCATTTTCATATGTCAAATACAATCAATATATCTCAATTTAAAAGAAGCATGTAATATCAAATTACATGTCAATTATAAAATAATAATAATTGGCACCAATTTCATTTTTAACACCTTTTCAGAAAAGAAAAATATAAAATATTTTAACAGCTTGATCTACATATAATGGTTACCAAATAATTACACATAGTTTGCACATATACAAATATCAAATCATATTTAATTTTGAAATTGAAAATCACCCCCCGTTCCCATTAATATTAATATTTTCAATATTTGCCCATTTCAATGTTATTTTGTTTTCTTTTTGATGGAGTATGAACTTCCAGAGGCTATATCAATCCTATTATTATATTTCAACCATTCAATAGCTTCTTTAAACTGGGGAATTTTTTATTTTACTCTACACAAATAAATATATTTCTTTAAAATAAAAATACAAGTGTTCAAAATATCTTTTTTGTTCATGGGAGATAACCCCTGGCAATATATCAGAAATATTAGACTTAAAGATCAAGTTACACTTGTCCTTTAATTCTGTGCAAAAATTTAACCAAAGTGTCCTAACAAAACTACATTCATAAAAAGGTGTATATAAGTCTGTTTGGTTTCAGAGCAAAAAGTGCACAATTCTGTTTCGCTATAGTTACATTTCAAAAGTAGACTGTTTATTCCAAGAATTCTATGGAGTAATTTAAATTGAAATGCCCGAAGATTGGAATCATCAGTTACCAGTAGAGGAACAGTAAAAAAGAAATCCCAATCCTCCTCTTGTATATCTACTCCCAGTTTATACTCCCATTTTTGTTTAATTTTAGTTGGTGACTCTTTAATTTTATCGATAAATAGATTGTTTAGTAACTTTATCTACCTTTTTAATGGTATGAATATTTTCATAAGAAACAGAGTCTAATTTGGATATAGCATTTGTAACAAGTATATTTCTCTAGTAATGAGGCAATGACTGCAAAAGTCCATAGAATTCAAGGAAATTTGTCTCAAAGTTAAAAGTTCTACGAAAATTATTAAAATTATAAAAATTTCCATCTTCATTTATTATATCATTTATGAAAAATACACCGTTTTTTTATCCAGCTTTTATAAAAAAAAAAAAAAAACACTTTTCCCCCAATTTTTATTTTATCATTTAGAAATAAAGGTTGCGACAGGATATCGACTGGGGCTGTGGTGAGATTTTTACAAAGTGAAAGCCAGGAAGAAATAACATCCTGCCAAAACTGTTTAAAATTCTTTGCAATATAACAAAGAACAGACTTAGTAAACTGCCACATATTTTCCCCGCCATATTTTTCAAGATTATCTGATAGCAATACTTTCCAGGCTGAATGATTTTCTGGATCTAATACTTTTTTATCCAAGATAGTTTCAACGCATTTATAAATGAATCTATGTGTGGCTTTTTTAACCCGCCTTCGCTATAATTTGAAATAAGTACATTTCTCTTTATTTTGTCACATTTTCCATTCCAAACAAATTTAAAAAATAGAGACTGGATTTCCTTTGAAACTGCATTTGGTGGATTTGGCAAGACTGTAAAACATTGCACAAGAATAGGTAGTGCCAATGTTTTAACGACTACAATTTTTCCAAAAATAGTTATATTTCTAAATGACCAGTCACATAATAGATTCTTAATTTTCTGGATCTTTTCAATATAATTATCCATGAAGATATTGGCTTTAGAAACACTAAATTTTATACCAAGAAGTTTAAAATCACCAGAATGATTCCAAGATATTTTTTTCTCTGTATTAAGTTCCCAACCACAGCCCCGTCTTGCCCCAATCCGTACTGCTTGTGTTTTATCAAAATTTATCTTCAACCCAGAGCAGGAAGCAAATAGGTCTATCTTGTTCAAAGCACTATTCAAACTTCCTTCACTGTCCTCTAAAATTAAGGTCGAGTCATCAGCATACTGGCTGAGTAAATATTCTGAATTTTCAATTTTTATACCATTAATATTATTATCAAACTTTACAGCTGCACTTAGCAATTCTAAACATAAAATAAATAAATAGGGAGATAAAGGATCCCCTTGTCGTACCCCTCTTTCTATTGGAAAAAAGTCAGATAAGAATTCGTTATTCTGAACACAGCTTTTGGAACTTTTATATAAAACTTTAAACCATTTTACTATTGTTTCACCAAAACTAAAATATTCCAGAGTTGAACATATAAAATTCCATTCTAACGAGTCAAAAGCTTTTCCAAAGTCCAAAAGACCCAACAGGCCTGGAATATTTCCATCTTCAGTTCTTTCTATTAAATCATATACAAGACGGGTGCACTCACCTATATATCTGCCTTTCATAAAACCAGTTTGAGTTTCACTTATGAGATGATCTAATACTTGCTTTATTCTATTTGCAATACATGTTGAGATTATTTTATAATCCATATTAAGTAATGAAATAGGACGCCAATTTTTTAAATATTGTTTGAGTTTTCCCTGTTATAACGCCATTTGTTTGTGAGACTGACAAATGACCATTCTCGAAAGATTCCTTGAAAGAGCGCAACAGGAAGGTTTCATGCCAAACAAATTTATAAAATTCTACAGTATACCCATCTAATCAAGGCGATTTTCCATTATTCATATTTCTTGTAGCAAGATGGACTTCTCCATTGTTATCTCTCCTTCCAAACTTTCTTTTTGATCATGAGATAATATTTTAATAAAAGGATTTTCACTAGAAAAAAATTCTGCTTATGAGTTTCATTTATAATCGTTTTTACGTGATGTGTAAAGTAATTCATAAAACAATTTTTGTTCTTCACGAATTTTTACTTGATCAATAACATTTTCACCATTATCTAAAATCAAAGAGGGAATTATTTTTTCTGTATAATGTCTTTTTTCCAAATTACAAAATATTTTGTGCTTCTTTTCCCTTCAACTTGCCACTTTACTTTAGTTCTTAAATTTGCCCCTTTTATTCTACCTTCCCGCAATGTTTTCAATTCCAGTTCAAGCTGTGTAATTGCCTCCCTATTTTGTTCCAATTCTGCACTATGATAAAGATTTTTTAATTTATTCTCTAACTCTTTTCCCTTCTCATCACGCTCTTTCTTTTTAAACGACGAATATGATATTGTCTTGCCCCTTATCATCATTTTTAGCGTCTCCCAAAATAGATTATCTGAGATACTAAGTTCCAGATCCTCCATATTGTCTGAATCTCTAATTTTATACTGGTCTACACATTCAACAATGCAAGATTTAACAAGTGAAATATATTCCCTATCATATAAAAGAGAATTATTAAATTTCCAAGTCCCTTTTCCTTTCTCAAATGTATTAAACTGGATTGATAGAGATATAGGTGAATGGTCAGATCTATATGCAATATCTATGTCACAAGATGAAGCTAATTGATAAAAATCTGAAGAAATTAAAAAATAATCCAGCCTTGCCTGTTTCCTATTTGGACCCCCCCCCAAAGAAAATCTTTTTATATCTGGATGCATTTCTCTATATACATCAACCAAATCTAATTCAGACATCATTTCACGGACCCTTTTCTGAGCCTTTTCATTATTTCTATGTTAATAATTCAATGTATCAATATCATAATCTTGAGGTAAGTTTCAATCGCCTCCTATTATTACTGAGGTATTACCAAAACCTTCTATATCTTTTTGAGGCAATTCAAAAAATTCTGGATTATCTTTATCATTTATTCCATATACAACTACTAATGTAATGTCATTCGATTATGAAAAAGTTTTACGTCTAGAATTAAATAATTTCCACTTGGATGTAATTTTTCCCCAAAAATTCCAAATGCAACTGTATTTCGAAACAAGATAGCCACGCCCCTGCTGCTCGTGGTATGAGAACTATATAAAATTTTATATCCCCACTCTGCAGTCCAGTATGGTTCAAGTTCTTTTTTGCAATGAGTATCAACAAGAAAAGCAATATCAAAATTCTCTCCACACTTTGCAAATATATCTCGTCTCTTGACATTATCTGATGACAAGCCTCTGCAGTTCATCCACCCAATTTTAATACAACCAGTACTGATTTTTCCATAAATTCAAACTATTTAAGACAAAAAGATGATAGAATAGATATGGGTTTGGGTAAACTATAAGATATACTAAATGTACATCAATATGAAAATGAAATGAAAATATTTTTACCCTCTATATATCGTATAAAAAGTCCCACTTCAGTTTTCCGTTCCATGGTTATAATGTAAAATGAACTAAACAATAAATATTGTGGTTTTAAACAATAAATATTGTGGTTTTTGTTGCCTACCTATATACTTTCAAGTACTTTGGGTTTATACAAATCAAGTTTATACTAAAGTATTTTACTATATTTGTCTCGCAGTACCATGAATATTAATATTTTTCATCAATAATATAAAACACAAAGAAACATTGAACTGATTAAATTGTCTTTTTATAGGGAAAAATATTCTCATTCTCATCTCAAAATTGCAACCAGTTAATTTGGTTTCCAAAAATCTTAGTTATTTTTCCAAAAAAAATTATCGCAGGAAAAAAGAAAAAAAAATAGTAATAAATTAGCATAATCAATAAATAATAATGAATACGTACTAATATTTTACCAATTATATGTAATTTAAGTTTGTTGGTCGTTGAAATTTGGTGGGGTTTTGTAGTTTCTGTTGAAGTTGTGATTGTATCCGTCTTGGGTCGTTTCGTTATCAGGGGAGGGGGTTATTTTAGAAAACTTCCTAAACATGTTTTGTGATATTATTCGGAAATGGTAATAAATAGGTAGTGAATTGTAATGGGAAAAATGTTTGTCAGGCTATGACAGATATTTCGTTCATTTGAGCGAATGTTGGTGGATGGACCGTTTTCATGATAAGGACTTGCAAAGTTTTGTTACTTTTCTTGGAGCAATTATTTGGGGAAATTTCGGAATGTGTAAGAATTAGGTATTTGGGACCTATGTCATTGTAATTAGTTGATATGTTTTACATTCAAAAATGTAGGGGTCAAAGGTTTATTGGTCACTTTAAAAGGGATGAAATAAAATGTCTACGCAAATGCAGCTACTGTTTTAAATGATAAATGATCTGCTTGTCAAATTATCTAAATTGTGGTTTCGTGTTTACTAGGTAAACTGAAACTAGTAAAGCATGTGCACACTTTATTGTTTTGTGTGTTTTGTTTGACATACAATTACACATGGATTACAGAAGAACACTACTGAAAACAACATGTTTTTTTTTAACACTTATATCCCCCCCCCCCCCGGTAGAAGTAAAGAAACATTTAGTACATTGCACAATAGTTATTTTGATTCTGTATAACATAATAAATTTTGATATCAATTATTGAAAATTAAATCAGAACAAATAGTGACTGTAATTGGATTCAAACACAGAAGTCACCGAAACGATCCCTCCAATCATTGTCCAAGCATTACTAAGAAATCAATTTTCATCCCTTTTAAAAAATGGTGAATAAAAGGATATGGAGTAAATGCACATGAGACAGTCTCTACAAATTCACGGTAAAAAACAAGCAAAGGAACAACGCTTTTATTGTTGTTCTTCATCTTGAAGTCATAATGAGGCCATCAACAATGAGCTTTGCTCATACCTCATAGTAAGTTCAAGACGGCCATTAGCACCTGTTTAAGCGGAATTCTTTGCTAATCGTCTCCATTTCTTCATTGGTCATGGGTGCGGGATTGTCAACAAACATCAATTAAACTCGCAAAGTGCTCTTACAATCACTGTCATCCTTTGCCAGACAAAAGCACTAGTGTCTTAAGCTAGTGGACGATTACAACATATAGACAAACACAGGGCACTCATCAAGTCGAATGTAAGAAAAATTGGTGAAATAGAATAGTGAGATGTGGGCACTTAAAACAGGTGGTCTGGATTACATTTGAAAGTATGAATAGTATATCCATATGAGAAATTCTCTCATGCACAAGTACACCATAACTGAAAAATATAGAGAGCAAACATCTCTCCCACTGGAAATCTTTTTACCTAAAAATTATTAACATTTATAATTAACTTATTGTGTTTCTGGCTACTCAGTGTTATCAATTTGATTGCATTAGGAAAAATGTTATAATATTTCATTAATATAGTAGAATCTATTTATAGCCATTCAAAAACCCATTTAATAAACCATATATTTATATAGCTATTCAAACAAATGGATAAATTACATCATAAAATATTTAATAGATACTTTAATCACTGATATATATAGATTACACCACAAGATCCCGTTCATTACCATATTTTATCCACTAGAGATAATTAAATTTTAAAATTTTAATTGCGAGGCTTGCCGAGCATTTTAAAATTTTTAAATTTAACTATCGAGAGTGGATAAAATATGGTAATAATCGGGATGAAGTGGTATAATCTTTATCTCTAATGATCAGTGATGAACACCGAGAACTGTATTCCGAATAGATTTGGTGGTTTTATTCAACATACGTTGAATAAAGAAAATTTATCCAACGGGTCAAAACCGGTTTAAACTTGACATATCATTAGAGAAACACAATTTAATATATATATATATCTTATACATATATTTTATACGTTCTATTAAGTATGGAGTATTTTCATCTATTGGTATGTTCATATCCCTGCATGTCTTGCCCAATGAGGTCTATTGCTCAGTGCGGTCTGTTGATCGATGGAATTTATTGACCGATGGAGTCTATTGACCGATGACGTCTCTTGACCATTAGATCTATTGCCCGATGAGGTCTTTTGACGGATGAGGTCTATTGCCCGATGAGGTCTATTGACCGATGAGGTCTTTTGCCCGGTGAAGTCTAGTGTCTTACATTTGAACTTTCTGTAACCCAGCCACTAATACATGTATGACAACAATAACATGGCACAGCGATAAAAATAAAAACAATGGCAGCAAAATGGACGATATATTTTACTACTGTATTTTAATAGTATTTGGAAATATGAAGCCTTGTGTAACAGTTTGTATGACCATCTGCACATTTTTGAGATAAAATAATACAATTTGTAGAAAATTATGAAATAAAATAAATAACTGCCCAGTTTTTCATTTATCAAAATTATCAACATTGAAAAATATCTTTCAACATATTCTTAAATAAATTCTTTTAATTGTGAAAACGTATGCACTTAATTAATCTGCTATAAAACTAGTAAGTATAAAAACAGACAAAGTTTTCGTGTGTTTAAATCATTGTTCTGCAAAATGTATTTATATAATATTTTCAACCATTTGCTGTGGACATTCAGATGAAAACTTCAGCGAAGCTGATAAAACTAGAACCTCAGTTGTTCCAAGAACGAATGAGAGGTCGATCCAATTAATTCAGGCCACCTATATATTGATATGAGGCCTTTGCGTTGAACAAACATGTGTAGGTGATACGAGTTATTGCTACAAAAGTTTGAACTTTGATATGAGACATTGCTATTGGATGTATTCAAAAACAGTAATAGATAGTAAAATGCTGGAGAAAATGTGTGTCCTGTTACGATCTACATTTGTAGCAAAGGAAAGGGTGATTAAACCAACAGTTTGAACCTATTGACCAAAAACTGATTTTCGACAATCGATTTCCGGTTTTCTTTTGCTTGTCGCTTAATACCATTATAGTAACAATAATGTATTAAATACAAAAAAGTACAGGAAGATGTTTCTGTCAAAATCAGGTCAATATCAAAGTATCATGGACAACAAAAACTTTCGTTTTACGTCAATGTATATTGATAAATGTACATATTAAAGGTATATATATAGTGTCTTAGTTTAATCGGTTAATCTGAAATGAGAGCATTATGGCACAACTTCCGGATAGACCTATCAATTGTTCTTCGAACAATTGACATACTAGTTTTTATCAATATCATGAATATAATCGCGCCATTTACACGTATCACATATATTATAGGGTAAATTACACTTTTGTTGTTTATGACCAAGGACGTATAATGAGATTATAAGTTAGTCCTTGTTTATGATTTAAAAAAGTCACCTGCGTGTTGTCTTTTACAGTTTGCAAATCGTTACTGTTACTGTTTCGTATTCTACTGTCATGAATGTGTTATTCAATACCGTGTCAGGGATTTATTGCCATCTTCATCTTATATACCCAAATGAACTCGAAATTAAAGAGACCACTGATACACCATCATCAGCATCATACCTGGGTCTATACCTCTACATTGAAAACTCTGGACGTCTGAAAACAAAACTTTACGACAAGCGTGATGATTTCGACTTTCCAATAGTGAACTTCCCGTTTTTAGCAGTAATATTCCCACTTCTCCGGCATATGGCATGTACATTTCACAACTCATTCGCTATTGCCGTGCCTGTAGTTTGTACAGCGATTTTGTCAACAGAGCGAAATTACTGTCTCAAAAACTTATACAAGTCACTGTTGCACTTGTCACTTCAGAAGATTACGGTCGTCACCACGATTTGACAGACCATTACAATGTTTCTGTTTCACAGATGGGAACAGATATCTTTGGGTAGATTCAGAGTTTGTTACCGGACTAACACCGACTGTGACAAAATCGGACTTTTCACCGGCAGTGTGGCGGGTGCTACGCATGGAGCAGACCATGCTTACCCTTCCGGAGCAGCTGATGATACCTCAGTTTTTATAGGGGTTCACACTGCTAGTGCTTTGGTTTTGTGGCGTTTTTTGTTCATTTTGTTCATTGTTTATTTGTTATGTCTTTGTCATACTGTCTCGGTTCGCGTTGCTGTGAATTGCCGTGATTTTGGATTTGTGATTTTAAAATTTCCCCTTTCCTCGTTCTTGCTATATTGGTAATTTAAAAAAATATCTAAACCAGATCCCTAAATCGACTTAGCCCTTTGGCTGTTGAATCTTCTCATTTGCAACAATTCATTTTTTTTTGTGGCTCCGATCTCCGATTTCGGTTGGCGAACTGTTAAATTATCTTCGGTAGTTTAATTTAATTTTGAATTTTTATATTCTCTATTTGTTAGAATAATTATAAAAATACAAAATGAAAATAATGAAGTTAGCTGACTTAGATTTTATTCAGATTGTGAATTATGCTTACTTGTGAATTCTTGTGTCTATTTTCATTATTCTTAACTTCTTTATTCTATATAAATCTTTCTAACTTCTTTATTTTTATTTTTTTATACTTTTCTAACAAATTGAGAATATAAAAATAAAAAAAAATGAGTAATTAAGAAACTAGCATTTAAAATTACAAAACGAGAATTTTGAATTAAGAAACATGAATTCAAAATGAAAAAATAAGAATGTATAATGACAAATTTAGAAGTAAGGCTTATAAAGTTAGAAGAAAGGATGCATAATTTCGAATTTCGAACTCAGAATTCTGAATACAGAAGTAAGAATTTAGAAAATGGAAGTAATAAGTAAGAATATAGAAAGTAGAATGTAGAAGAAGAATTCAGCATAAATAATAATACATACGATGTCGACAAACTACCAGTATGCTTGTTCGTGTGTTTACACTGTTTGTGATAATCTAATTAGTCACATGCTCTTCCGGCAGAATTTATTTACGATACTTGACAAGACCTCTCCCTCAGCTATCAAAATTTTTACAACGGTGTTGTTTTGCCCATTAGAACTAATTTTGTACTGTTTCTATTAACCTTATAAAAAATAGGTTTTCTATTTCATTTTGCTAGCTCATTATTTAAAGCACTTTCGTTTGATCTTCTTCCCCCCATTCGTGGCCGTACTAGTAAATGTTAAACATGAATGTACATTATTTTTTCCTCAATGGAAACAGCCATCCCAGGTTCCTTCAAATCAAAATGGCCGTATGCAGAATTTTTTTTCACAGAAACTTCGGTATTGTTTTGTTTATTACAATCGGGCCAATGTCTCCGCTGGTGGACTGCAGGTCCACAAGGGTATTCACAAGCCCAGTAGTAAGGACTCCGGTGCTGTCCCAAAACAGATTACGTTTGGAAATATCCATTATCTAAATTTTGGATAAGTTTGCTTAAAACTAAGTAGTATCTCCCTCTTGCATAGCTCTGTCCGTAGTTGATATTAGCTTCTCAATTTGATCTTTTTGGTGATTTGCTCTCTGTCACATTCTACAATTTTTTGGTCTATGGCCTTCCAATGTTTTATGTGGTACACATCTACACTCTTATAGCCTACAATCTAATTACTGCCTTATACCGGGATTTTTTATAGTCTTGTCGACAGAAATGTTACCATTGAAAAGAATAGTATTTTGGGCCAAATTTTCAGTTTTTTAGAATATTGAACAAAACTAGCTAGTCATAGTTCCAAGATCTAACTTCAACTTCCAAACTGTAAAGTGTAAAACAATGCCGCATGAAGTGACAAGGAGATCAAAGATACAAAAAAAATAAGATTTTAAAATATTAATTAAAATTCAAACGCCACAAAACACTAACCGTTCACACATCTCCTGTTAATGCCAAGAAATAGCAAGAGTATTATAATGCATACATAAGACATCACGCAGCAGATGATCAAAAGTTATCTTGATGACTGGTTACCGTCTTTTTTTACCATGTGGCCCTAAAACCTATTTTATACTATTAATTTAAAACAGTGTACCAATAACATAATTAAAGATAATCTTTGCATTTATAAATCTTTTTTTTAATGTGCAAACAGTTCCAATGGAAACGTTTTGAGTTAAGACGCGTATGTATTAAAGCTATTTAAGCTTGAAACCTTGTACTTTATGTATCTGCATACAGAATAAATTAACTGATTTTTTTCCCAACTAAACTTGGCGTGAAGCAAGGGGACAATTTATCCCCTAACTTATTTAAAGTATTTATGAATGACCTGCCACAGTATTTGGAAAATACAAGAGATCCTATACTTATAGATAATATGAAAGTTAATTGTCTGATGTATGCAGATGATATTGTTTTAATGTCTAAAACTGCTGATGGGATGCAAGAAAAATTGCATCAACGCCATAAATTTTGTAATGATTGGTGTCTTGATATAAATACAAAAAAGACAAAAATTTTGGTATTCAATAAGGCAGGCAGACACATATCACAGAAATTTGTTTTTAAAAATAATGAGTTAGAATGTGTATCAAATTATAAATATTTAGGAATACATTTTAGTGCTTCTGGTTCTTTCTCTTTTGCTCAAAATGAACTTTATCAAAAAGGTTTAAAAGCTTATTTTAAACTAAAAAGAGATTTTTTAGCACATAATCCTGATGTGAAAACTGCAATTCATGTTTTTGATCACACTATCAAACCAATTATTTTATATGGTAGTGAGATCTGGGGTTGTTTTAATCCATTTACAGCTAGATTTAGAAATGGAACTCTGCCAATCCACAAAATATATGCACAACTACTATCTGAAAAACTTCATGTAAACTTTTGTTAAGTATTGTTAGGTGTGCAGAAAAAAGCACTAATTATGCAGTTGAATCGGAATTGGACCGTTTTCCTCTACACTATGATATTGTAAAACAGATGATAAAATATTGGCATCGTCTTGAAAACCTAGAGTCATCATTTCCTTTATTGAAAGCTGCTTATAATGAAGCACGACTCTTGTACCAAAATAAACAGCCATCTTGGTATGGGTCTATTAAACAAATTGTTGAAAATGTGAATGGATTGAACACACATTTCTCAAAAAATGCATCTACATTTAAATATAGATGCATTAGAATAATAAAACAACACTATATTGAAAAATGGCATGAACAAGCAATTTCTCTCAAGGATGGAAAACTTACAACTTATCTTTTAATTAAATCTAATTTTGGTTACGAAAATTATTTGTCTATTGTAAGAAATTTTGAGCAAAGGAGAACATTAACAAGGTTTAGAATTTCTGCACATAAATTACAAATAGAAGCTGGTAGATATCAGGGTACTCTCCGACAAAACAGACTCTGCTGCAGGTGCACTTCAGGTCAAGTTGAAGATGAAGTTCATTTTTTACTAAAGTGCAACGCACATTTAACATTAAGAAATAACTAAATACCGAAGTTACTGTGATTTGATTCTGCATATGATGTCTTCTCATGTGTGTTATCAGTATGCTCAAATTTTAACATTTTAAATGACAATGACAAAATAAATTGGATTTTAAATTGTGAAGATCCTAAAATATTTACAGCTATGTGTATTTTTCTGTTGTAAGCTGGTATCTGAACACCCAGTGTGCAATAAGTAGCATGATTCCCTTTTTCTCTAGCCTATATTGTATATGTTTTATTTTAGGGTCCCTGTTTGCACTACACTAAGTATGAGGTTGTTATTATCTTGTTAATAATAACCATGGCACCGCCCCTTGATGCTTGTTGTTGTGCTTACATAATTTGTAATTTTTTGCGTTTCTGGACAGCTTGCATTAAGTATGAGTAGGTTTATTCCTTATGGCACCGTCCCTTGATACTTTCTGCAAGTTTTCTATATTTACTTAAGATTGTAGTGATTTTGGTTAATACTGTGTGGCCTGCACTAAGTATAAGAAGGTATTTTGTCCCTTGATACTTTTTGCAGGCTATACACTGTCTGACCCCTTGCTCTTCTCTATTATATGCCACAGGTTTTAGATGGTTGGATATAAATTTTATATGGCACCGTACATTACTATATCTTGATTTCCTTTAACTTGTTGCTGTTCCTATCATTGCTAGATCTATGTTACCATCATGGACAGACTGTGACAGGCACGGTGGAAAAAAACCCTCTGTACATCGTCTTGTGGTGCCTGTTGCATTCTGTTCGATTTGTGAATGTGTTTTTTTTTTTTTTAATTTATTTATTTATTTTTTAATCCAAATGCACCGGGAATAATATTAATATTACTCAATTTTTTATAGTATGAAGTGCATCTGCTGTAGACGTGCATATATATGCCTTTATTTATTATTTTTATTATTATTAATTGTTATTTATTGTCTATACCGTTCTCTGTAATATTGTACTTATACCAATCATAAATGTTTGATGTATCATGCCCTCCTGGGGCCCTAATTTGGTAATAAAATATTCTGATTCTGATTCTGTAAGATGATTTTAGGCGTTCACCATTTTTGTTCATTTAGGTAACATACATTTGTGCTGAAACACTTTTTTTTAAGAATTTTACTAAATGGAACCCTACAAAGCATTGATAGAAATTTATAACACTGTAAGAACGTAGTACTTATTTAAATCAAGTCTTATATGACATTAATAAAATATTTTTTACTCTTTACACCGAAAAGTCTTTCTTTATTCTGTCAAATTAACGTTCAGGTGGTTTAGTGATTTTTGTGAACCATCTGTACGTGTAATCCCAGACTAAAAGAAGAATAAGAATCGTACGAATCTTTGTGTGGTGGTCGTCTGGTTTTAAAGAAACAAAAACAAATTGCATGGGAGATAATTATATAAAGGAATTTCATATACATGTAGCTAACTTTGTGTTCAACCCAGAACATTTCAGAAAGTTTTAAGGTGAAATTAACACTATGCAGATACTATTTGTGGGAGTTATGGCATAGTTTATCAAAATTTATAACTTTTTTCAAGGTCTGTAGAAGCTTACCACAACTAGAAAAACGACAAATACAAATAGGAGAGAGATGCTGTAATCAGACTTTGTGTAATGATCACTGGAAAGTAGCTGGTAGGTTCACAACAACCATGGTAATTTTTATACAGATAAAAACTCCTGAACCATTCTATTGTACATTTTTAGTATTTTATAGTGACAACTATTTCAGTTAAGTTGAAGTTCGTTGTTCTTTTTTTAAAATGATCTATCTCAGGTTTTTGTTCCTTGGTCATTACTAGTCAATAGACGTGATCACACATTACGCCTTTAAGTACTACTGCACCAAGTATTAAATATAACTTTTAAAAATTGATCCTAAGACGTTTTGTAAAAAAAATTGTTACAAGTATGAGGTAAATTGTTTGAGAAACAGGTTTGTCCGACTTAACTGATCGTCTAAAGACTTCAAATGAAAAAAAAAATGAATAATATTGAGTAAATGTAAATAGGACAAAATCCCCACAAATACTTTGTAAAATAAATAAAAGGAAAATTTTTTCCTCATCTAAATGTCACCATGAGGTAGACCTTAAACAATGAGCAAACACTTGTTCCCCATTACAAGTTCATAGCACGGTCATTAATTTTAGCTTTCCATTATATCAGTTTAGATCATTTGGGTAGTTGTTCTGTATTAGCTTTTTATACATCTTATTTGGGTTTTTAGTTGAATGCATGCAACTTGAAGAAATGGCCTTCTGCATTTACAGTAACTTCGGTATCACAATATGTGAGCAATATCTGTTTTCTTTTATCAAGTGTTTTCATTATTGTTTTCCTACAAGAAGCAAGAGATGCTTACTCTACCGGTGCGCCTGATCTCATCCGTTGTTTTTATTGGGTCCATGTTGTTCGTCTTTGTGTCTGTCTGTGTCTTCATTTTTCTTTTCTGTGCCGTACTCATGTTGTGTCTGTTTCTTTGTTGTTTCCGATGTTGCCATTGTCCTTGGATTGTTCGTTTTGTATTGACGGTTCGGTTCCCATTTACTTTTCTGCTGGAGTTTGTTTGTGAATTGTGGCATGTGATTGTAGTTTTTGGCCATTGTAGGTGTTTACTGTTATCCTGTTTTTTTTTTAATTTCTTTAGTTGCACATTTTTAGGTACAAGCTGACCGTTTTTTATGCCTTCCAATTACGCCAAAAAAAATTCGGAAATATTTTGTAAACTACCTTTATGATGTGTCAGATATCAAGTATTTGTTTGCCTTTTCAAGTTATGTTTGAACGTTTTTGATTTTTATTTAATTGCTTTAATCCAATGAGGCAAGATAATCAGACGTATTATCTAAAAACCGTCTGTTACATTTGTAGTTCATTTATACTACTATTTTCAGATAAAGACCACCATGTTGTAGTATTACCAGCACATTATACTTGTCGTAAGTACTGTAATTGTAAAATTGTCAATTGTCAGACTCATTACTCTCTTCAACTTTGACCAATGTCTGAAATCCCTTTGTTTTTTTTTAGTAACGTGATGAACGGGCTTATTGCAAATTCTATATCCTTTATAATGTCCCATTTCAACATTTAACATATTTTTGTCTTCGTTAGTGGTGTTTGTGGTTCCGGTCCGTGTCAGTGTTTGAATACTAAAGTAATAATTATAGCTTTCCAAAATTTTAATATGATACTGTGTGAGGGTTAGAGAAGTAAGTTGTAACATGGATTTTTAACATTGTTTAATAGACCATATCCAGGTTCATGGTCTGCACTCCCTAATTTGGACTTTTAGACTGATCCCGGTATGGACATTTACTGGTTCCCCATTCCCAGTTGTACTTAGCACTAGGGAAAACAGAAATTTTCTTATGTGAATTTCTTAAAAACTCAATTATTTCTGAGAAAACAAGTCTGCATCGTATTGCAAGGCAATACAGAAGTCCCGGTTAAAGAAAAAACGTTTTCCGACCCCAAGGCCCATAACCCCGTCAAAAATCAATGTACCCAACCCATACTCAAACTTGTTCTGTAACCCATAGTGGCTGACTAACAATGCAAATATCAGCTTGATATCTGAGGTCCAAGGCCCATAACTCCGTCAAATATCAATGGAATGGAACCGATCTCGAACTTGATCTGTAACTTATAGTGGTTGGCTCACATAGCAAATATTAGCTTAATTTCTGGAATGGTTTAAAAAAAGTCCGGAAAACCTATATTTTACCAACATTTTCTAAGTCCAAGGCCCATAACTGGGTCAAATATCCATGGAATGGAACCAAACTCAAACTTGATCTGTAACTCAAAGTGGCACACTCAAATAGCGAATATAAGCTTAATATCTGGAATTGTTTAGAAAAAAGTCCGAACTATGTTTTACCAAAATTTTCCAAGTCAAAGGCCCATAACTCCGTCCAAAATCAATGAACCGGAACCAAACGCGAACTTGATCTGTAACTCATTTACTAAATATTAGATAAATATCTCTTATAGTATGGGAAAAAAGTCCGGAAAACTGAGTGTGACGGACTGACGGACGGACTGACAGACGTACTGACTGAGTGCAAACATAAAGTCCCCTTCGGCGAAGCCGGTAGGGGCCTAATCAAAGTTGTCAACATTTGAAGTAACAGAAAGGAAATATTTTTAATCATTTCTATTTCGAACCTTGCAATAACTAATTTTTTGTAAGTTGTCGAAATGCGCATATGCAGAAAATAAATTCACAGTAACTTCGGTATTTAGTTAATTGTTACCACTGGGTCGATGCCTCTGCTGGTGGACTGTTAGTCCCGAGGGTATTCACCAGCCCAGTAGTCATTACCTTGGTGCTGACCCGAAAGCCGATTTTATTTCGAACCTTGCAATATCTATTTTTTTGTAAATTTTGTTGGAAACTAAGTAGTTTCTCCCTTACGCAAAGCTCTGTCCTTAGCTGATTTTGGCTTTACATTTAGATCATTTTGGGTATTTGTTCTATATCAGTTTTTAACCTATTTGATTTCATGGTTTTCCAAACTTTTAGATTTTATTTGCACCGAAGAGAAAAAAGTTGTCGAAATGCGCATAAGCAGAAAATCAATTCACAGTAACTTCGGTATTTAGTTATTTCTTAACAGGGTTACCCTACGGAAATAAAATATTTCTGTTAGTGACAGGCAACTGATTCCATAGTTCTTAAGTAAAATTATAGAAAGTATAACATATTTTTTTATATCAGGTGATTTATGAGATACATTGATCAATAAAAAAAATCACTAAAAGTTTAATCCATTTTTCTATGTGAATTGAACACTCACTTTGAAGTTCTGGAGATTTTTGTTTGTCCACATCCAAGAAGGATAACTCTTACAAAGTGACAAATTAGGGAATGCAGAATTCCCATTAGACCATGAACCTGGATATCATCTATTGGTTATGTCTTAGGGTTAAAATATGACATCAAACAGCTCTTTCAAAAAACATATGTTTCTCACTCACAGTGAGACGGATGCTATTAACAGAACAGGGCATGCTTACCCTTCCAGAGCATCTGATGTCACTCTCCGTGTCATGGGAGTTCACACTGTGAGTGCCTCGGTTTTGAATGTTGTGTTTTTTTTTACTTCTTTGCTTCGTAGCTGTCTCATTGTTTTCTGTGTTCTCCTTTTTTCCATGTCTTTGGACTTCGATTTTTGTAAATACTACTCCCTCGTTCCTTCGGTATTCTACTGTCGTTGTTTAAAATCTCGATACATATTAATACTGCAAAGGTTCATATACAGGTGTTTCATACTTTTTGCTCAGCAAGAATCTTAAATGATAGAAGTTGGTAAGGAAGTTGGTAAGAGAACAAGGACAACTTAAAACGAGTAGGAGATTGGTTTATGATGTAAGATCAAGCATAAGTGTTAATCTTTTAATGCAATGCTTCCACTAATGAATATGCTACTATATTATAAATTTTAAATTGTGGTACATTTATAATTTAAAATAATACACAAATTTCTTGTTTTGGTTTAGTTTAGTCTTTTTCTTGTCTATGTTGCTTCAATTTTCAAATTTTTGACTCATTGAGAGTAATATAGAAGGCAGAATGCACTACCTTTACCAATTTCCCCATTTTCTAGTGGCAATCAAAATTAGTTACCGTGTTTGTACTATCCCTTTGCTTTTTCTAAAAAAAAATTATTGATTTGCTTGTTCTGGTCCTGATATGTCTAAAATATTGCTCACTGGGTGTTAAACACTAAATAATCAATTAATCAACCTATGTTTATGAATAACTGTGTCAGCGAAGCTTTTGTACGATGTTAATTACACATGTAGGTTGTTTCCCATGAACAATCACCCAATCAAATGTTCGCGAACCTGTCATTACCATATCAATGTTATTGCTTAATCTGATCAGGGATACTGTGTTACAAATGCATAAGTAACATTTAAGGATTCGCATATCTGTACGCAGAACGGAACATCTATTGTGAAGTTGATGTACCGTCATCATTGTGACAGTTTAACATCTCTTTACACATTTGGCTCTTTTCCTCTGCGGAAAGGCAGGATTCCTTGCACTTTTGAAAGACATTTATATTCTGTAGGAAGGCCTTTTTTCAAATGAAGTGAATATATCTCCAAGTATTTAAAGTTGAGATTTGTCAGTCTTTGAAAAATATGAAATTAATGGAACGACAAATTTTATTTGCAATACTAGTATCTGTTTTTCTAAATCCCAATTGCAAAAATACACACACACACACAGAATTGTGTTTGAAATTGATTTTATGTGGAAAATGTCACAGTAGTGATTAGAAAAGTTTCTAAATTAAAACTAACATCTCCATGAACGTACTAAGTCATCTTTTCAATCCATTTATTGTTGCAAAATCAAAATAATTAAGGGAACAAATATTCATTTTATGATGTTGTTTTCTTACTGTTGGCTCATTTATATAATTATTTATACTACTTTCTCTAAAAATAACAGCCCCATTGCCTACAACGACGATGGCACCTACAACGACGACAAACCCTACAACAACGTCTACTTCACAGCCCACTACGACGACTCAACCAGCAACAACAAAACCCGTTACAACTCCAACTACTTTGCCACCAACTACATCAACGCAAACTACGATACAGACCACTTCACCCACAACCACACCCACAACTAGACCAACAATCACGCCTTCCACTACACAAACAACCATGCCTACGACGACACCAACAACCACACCTACGACGACACCAACAACTAGGCCTACGACTACACCAACGACCACACCTAAGACGACGCCAACAACCACGCCTACTACTACACCAACGACCACACCTACGACAACCCCAACAACCACGCCTACGACGACACCAACAACCACGCCTACTACTACACCTACAACCACGCCTACAACGACACCAACAACCACACCTACGACGACACCAACAACCACGCCTACAACCACGCCAACAACCAC
>MJUU01003331.1:139787-150180 GCA_002080025.1 Modiolus philippinarum | reverse complement strand
AACAACCACGCCTACAACCACACCTACTACGACACCAACAACCACGCCTACAACCACACCAACAACCACGCCTACAACCACACCAACAACCACGCCTACGACGACTCCAACAACCACGCCTACTACAACGCCAACAACTACTCCCTTATTACCAAGTAAGCTGCTTCTATTGATAGAAGTCATGTAAACAAATCATTTTACGAAACCAAGACGTATATAAATACATAACTTGAGAATAGATAACATAAGATAAAATGGAATCTGTTGTATTTATGAATTTACTAAGTAGTTTGATTACACAACAGCAAAATTGCAGTATCTTTTGGATTATCATAAGTAAAGAGAAAATTAAATTAAAAAAAAAACAAAGAAAATTTTTTAAAGACTAATTAAAAAGAGTCGAAAGTAGCTCCAACGTCAATATCAACAAAGGTCCTTTGCACGAGAAATAATCCTCAGATTTTTCCATTGTTCATACGTTAGATATTGGTACTTTTAAAGATATCAGATTCAGTATCAATGGTTGGAAATTTTACTTTAAAACCTTTAGGAGGATTGGTTTGATAGGCGTGAGAATATTTAGTAATTTTCTTCGGGAAAACAATGAAATGTAATGTCATGAATATGTTACTGTTGTAAACTAAGACTTGTCAAGAAACCAAAACACTTTGATGTTTCTCAATCATGTTTCTTCTTATAACAAGTACATTTCATTTTACAGTAAGCTGCAATCTTTGTCGAGGACCCAAGTTTATTTGTGAACGTGCATTTGCCTTGGACAAATGTCCATTACCCGAACATCAGTACTGTATTAATGACGTAGAGAATTTGACTGACGGCAGCAGATACGTCACTAGAAGGTAGGTCAAAGGAGAATTTGACTGACGGGGTAGCAGATACATCACTAGAAGGTAGGTCAAAATTTGACTGACGGAAGCAGATGCATCACTAGAAGGTAGGTCAAAATTTGACTGACGGAAACAGATACGTCACTAATAGGTAAGTCAAAAGAGAGTTTGACTGACGGAAGCAGATACGTCACTTGAAGGTAGGTCAAAGGAGAATTTGACTGATGGTAGCAGATACGTCACTAGAAGGTAGGTAAAAAGAGAATTTGACTGACGGAAGCAAATACGTCACTAGAAGGTAGGTCGAAGAGGAATTTGACTAATGGTAGCAGATACGTCACTAGAACGTAGGTCATAAGAGAATTTGACTGACGTAAGCAGATACGTCACTTGAAGGTAGGTCAAAGGAGAATTTGACTGATGGTAGCAGATACGTCACTAGAAGGTAGGTAAAAAGAGAATTTGACTGACGGAAGCAAATACGTCACTAGAAGGTAGGTCGAAGAGGAATTTGACTAATGGTAGCAGATACGTCACTAGAAGGTAGGTCAAAAGAGAATTTGACTGACGTAAGCAGATACGTCACTAGAAGGTAGGTCAAAGGAGAATTTGACTGACGTAAGCAGATACGTCACTAGAAGGTAGGTCAAATTTTGACTGACGGAAGCAGATACAGCACTTGAAGGTAGGTCAAAATTTGACTGACGTAAGCAGATACGTCACTAGAGGTAGGTCAAAATTTGACTGACGGTGGCAGATTCGTCACTAGAAGGTAGGTCAAAATTTGACTGACGGTGGCAGATACGTCACTAGATGGTAGGTCAAAATTTGACTGACGGAAGCAGATACATCATTAGAAGGTAGGTCAAATTAGTGAGCTATTAAATCTAAAAGTGCAGTATGTGCTTTAAATGGCATTAGAAAAGTGTCCAAGGTAAGCAAAACTTCTATATATATAGGACGTCAGTTTAAAAATGAAACTTCTTAGGGAGGAACTGCATTTGATTCTCGGATACATCACTAAAAAGTGAAACTTCTTAGAGAGCAACGGCATCGCATTTTAAATTATCGGATACATAACTGAAAAGAGACATTTTTAAGTCTCGTTTAAGAAATATTCGGATATATGTTTTAAGAAACTTATAGAGCATGTTCCATCTATCGGGTCATTGGTGTTGAATCTTCAAAGACTAACATGGCGTTTACAGACTCTGCATATTATAACTTTGCATCTCTTTAACTCTGATACTTTTTATGCCCCAGATCGAGGATCAGGGGGGGGCATATTGTTTTTGTCCTGCCTGTTTGTCTATTTGTCTGTGCGTCCGAAACTTTAACCTTAGCTATAACTTTTTGAACTAAGTAAGGTAGACTTTTCATACTTGACGTAAGTGTAGATGTCAAGTCAAGAGGAACAAAAATATGCCCAAAAGAGTAGGTCATATCAAAGGTCAAGGTCACAGAGGTTAAAAAGGGGTGAAATTGGCTGTTTTCACATATTTGACTGTAGAATCCTTATTATTTATCTTATTTAGTCGGGGTTTGTTTTATGTTATTGGTAATAAATTTGCGCAATTGTAGTATGTCAACAGATTTGAGGTCGCTCTTACCGTTTTTTGAGAAACAAGAGGCCCAAAGGGGGACAAAAGTAAAAAATGATTTTTTTATTTTTTTTTTGTCAGATCTTGATGCAGTATTTTTCTGTAGGTTTCTTATAGCATGTTCAAACAGATACATTAAACAATTAAAACCATTTCAAGAAACAAGAGGCCCAAAGGGGCTTTATCTGTTTCAGAATTAAGGGGCTGAAATGAGTATTTTTATGGTAAAAAACAATTTTTGAACTATGTAAAATAGACTTTTAAAACTTGGCAAGTTTATCGGTAATTTATACTTCTTGCCTTTGATGTGTACTGACCGATAAAGTCATTATCAACGTACTGGACCAGTTGATCAGTACGTCAGATGACATGCGCGATCCGAAGCGAATTTAAAGTCAACTCATGAATGAAAATGGAATGCACCTTCTATATTTTGTCCCGCGTGGTGTCACCACTGCACTATCAGGTTTTGTTCTGTGACGTCGTGATATCGGGAAAATTCACGCACCAAGAACAATTTTTGAACATGCGTGAAATACCACTTTTCCCGCGAGTTACCTGATAGTGCAACGACGACACCAATCGGGAAAAGCAGGAAGGTGAATTCCAATGCAAATAGTAAACAATCGTAATTCAAGCAGAATACACGCTTCCCTAGAACTTTGGGACCGACCATTTAACCTGAAAGGGGGGGGGTTATGGTTTTTTTTTATGGACAGAAAAATTTTTTCGCGCTTTGCGCGACAAAATTTATTTATTTTTTACACGTGTATCAACAAAAATTTTTTTTTTCAAAATTAACATTATTTTTTTGGGCAGAAAGCCACTTTCAGAAATTTTTTTTTCATCATTTTGGCAGCCAAAATATTTTTTTCACTAAAAATCAGATCCAAAATATTTTTTTAGAAAAAACCATAGCCCCCACCCCTTCAAGTTAAATGGTCGGTCCCTTAAAATTGTATATCTGAAAAATTCATACCTTGATACTGCAATGGAATCGCTATGATGCCATTGTTTGCTTTCTTCTAATGAACTGTCGCCGATTTTAAATCAAGACAGAGAGACCCCTACCCCGTTACTGCAAACCCCATACAATACTGAATTACGCAGGGTGTATTCAGTGACAAGAAAGGCGCTATGCTCAAATGATGGTCTGTCTTTGACAAATTAATCTTCTCGGGTGATGTCCATTTGAAGCAATACTTACTTACTATGTTGTGGTATTGATTGTATGTTGCTTTATACCAGTTTAATAAGGCTATTTTCATCATTTGTTACCCTATTTCCAACGCAAATAAAATGATAAGACGTGTCTTGTTCAAACCCAACGTACAGAAGGATGTGACGTCACACTACCATGACGTCAACAAGAATTGTGCACATATACAATATATGTACATTGTCGGAAAATATAAAATTTATTTGACGAGCTTTAGAAACAGGTAGAAATGCGAGGTTTACCGAGCATTTCTCGCCTGTTTCGCAGCGAGTACAAATAAGTTTTATATTTCCGACAATGTACGTATATTGTTTTTATCCTGCAATCATTTAAACCCCATTTAAAACTTCATTTTCTTTTTGAAGCGGGACCAGGAAGACAGTAAACAACTTCGGCCATTTTGGTATAATCCCTGACGTCATAAGAGAATTTACACTGTGACGTCAACGTATTGGACCTTTTTCAAACCAGTCGCCTGTCTTTTCTTCGTTCAAATTGGCGGTCCGGTTACCAGTCTACCCTACGAATACGAAAAATAATATTCGTAGGGTCATATTCGTCTAGTAAAAACCACCATTGCAGGATAAAATACAGTTTACGCATGAATTATTCGCCAAAGAAAGAGTTCTCTTTATTTTTTTCAAAATTAACAACGAAATTACAATATTTGGAAATTCCCGATGAACAGAATATAGGACTTTTTGTTTTTGATACGGACTTTATCACGGTAGCATCCGCCCTAGCGGGCTCACCTGATATGTTACCGTGATAAAGTCCGTATCAAAAACAAAAAGTCCTATTTTCTATATGTATAGGTCTTGTCAAGAGGAACATAAATATGCAAAAAAATGGTCAAAGGTGAAGGTCATAGAGGTCAAAAGGGGGTATATTTGGTATACATGTATTCTTTTATTATACTGTAGAAACTAGGGGCATATGTAGTGTTTCACAAACACATCTTGTTCAATGTTAAATACAATAATCTAGAAACCATTTTATCTTGATCATACAAATATTTTTTTTTTAAATTTACTTTTGTTTTTCTCTATTAACAAAAAAAAAAGAAACAAAGCAGTAATGGTAAGAAGTCCCAAAATGATTATCAGCCAAGAAGATAGTTTAGAATTTCATTTAAGATGTAACTATCAGATACGTTCATTGGTACAAATTTGATTTTAGATTTAATGAAAAGCCAAGTCAAAAGTTTAGAATTTCATTTCAGATGTGTTACAAAAGCTGAATGTGAAAGAGATTGGATTAATCAGTCTGCAGACAGGAATGAATGTAAAAAATATAACGTTGACGAGCTGCAGGATACGCATTTCACCTGTTCATTCTGTTGTAAAGGTGACAATTGTAACTTTGATACAGTTCCAAAGTCATTAGTACCAAAATAATTTTGGTGTTGTGTGAAAGTTGCAGATACAATAAAATTTGAATAAATAATTTTACCTGCAGGAATGTTTTTCATGTCGAACAAAGTATAATGCAGATAACATGGTTATAAAATACCTTTTTCAGAAAATATTTTAGTTTGGTTTGCAGTCGATTTTCAACCTAAAACGTATGTTCTAAGAAACATTACTTTTAACCAGTTTTACATATGTGTATGAAATAGACACAAGACCTTTAACACCATGAAATCTTGCTATGAAAAAGAAACGACGAAATCAAAGAAAATACAAACCACAGAAACAACATGAGGTTGCACGCGTTGGCGTGCTAGGTATACCACCACTCGTTGAAATAAATCATCCCAGCATTAGCTTAGAAAAGTGTGACGAAATTCAATAAAGAGAAAAATGGCTAAGTCCCACCAAACAGTAAGTTCACATCATAAGGTGACCAAAATGACAGACGACGCATTCCTTCTATATATAAAGTCAAATACAAACTTTGAAATAAATCGGCCAAGCAGTAGCTGAGAAAAGTGCGACAAAATAGACAAAAAATTTCACTATGTTCAATAAAGGGAAAAATGGCTTTGTCCCGCCAAACAGGAAGTCAACATCATAAGGTGACCAATATGGCAGACGAAGCATTCCCCTATATATAAAGTCAAATACCAAATTTGAAATAAATCGAGCCAGCAGTAGCTGAGAAAAGTGCGACAAAAATTTTCATTATGTTCAATAAAGGGAAAAACTGCAAAGTTCCGCCAAACAAGAAGTTGATATCATAAGCCGACCAAAATGGTAGATGATGCATTGCTCCTATATATAAAGTCAAATACCAAATTTGAAATAAATCGGCCAGGCAGTAGCTGAGAAAAGTGCGACGAAAATTTTCACTATGTTCAATAAAGGGAAAAATTGCAAATTGCCGCTAAACAGGAAGTTGATATCATAAGGCGACGAAAATGGGAGACGACGCATTCCCCTATATATAAATATATATATACCAAATTTGAAATAAATCGGCCCAGCAGGAGCTGAGAAAAGTGCGACGAAAATTTTCACTATATATATAATGTTAAATAAAGGGAAAAAATTGCTAAGTCCCGCCAAACAGGGAGTTGATATCATAAGGCAAACAAAATTGCAGATGACACTTTTCCCTCATATATAAGGTCAAATACCAAATTTGAAATAAATCGGCCCATCAGTGACTGATAAAAATGCGATAAACATCGGACGGAAGGACGGACGGACGGACAAGGGTATTCCAATATACCATCCACTCACGAGTGGGGGTATAAAAATCAGACATTATAGAACATTACAAATAATGAAAAACCAACAATATAAACTCCACCAATACCTAAATCTCAGATTCTAATGGTGGTCTTCTTCTTACAGTGTATATATGGTAATGTTACATAATAGGAGTCATTTGAACCTAATGGCAAATTGGTTAGTTTCGCGATTTTTCAAAATGAGTGTCATAACACAAACACTTTTAATCCCATCCTTAGTTATGTTGCTTTAATGATTGTTCTAATCTTTTTGCTGTAGAATATTGTTTTTGATAAAGTCAGACGTTAAACTCATCATATCTCAGAATTACTCGTTACATTATGTATTGAATAGAATAGATAGACCTCTAGTAAAATTCCAAATATGACTGTTATCAACTAACATATCTTAAAATAGTAAGCCAATTTCTAAATCATCAGAAAAAATACACATTTTTTGTAGTTTCAGACATGATGATCAAAATATGTTTTGACATTGGGTTCAAATGACTAAATACCAAAATTACAGTGAATTTAAATCCTGCATATCTGCATTTCGACAATTCATGTGATCAGTGCAGATAAAATCTAAATTTTTGGAACACCATAAACTCAAAGATGTTTAAAAACTGCACATAGAGAACAAAAAAAAAAACAATAAGATATAAATGTAAAGCCAAAATCAGCTAAGGACAGAAAACCAGAAAACCTACTATTTCAACACTTACAATATAAAGTTTTGAAATTATTAAAAAAGTCATTGAATATACCCCTTCAGTAAGTTCTGTCCTTGGATTATTTGGCCGTTGCCTTAAGCCCTTATGTTAATTTGTTTATTATTAACTCATTCGTGTGTTCTTTATGTTCATATGTACTGAAGAAAACAACGGTAGTAGAATACCAAAGGAACAAAGCACAAGATTACATAAATCAAAGTCCAGAGACAAGGCAAAATCAAGAACACCAGAAGACGGAAGACCAAAGACATAAAACCCACAAAAAAAACACAAACACTACAAATACAATACTAAAAACTAAATCACTAATAGTGTGAACTCTAAAAAAAAAACAAAACAAAAAAAAACAGTGATATTAGGTGCTCCTGAACGGTGTGCATATTCTGCTCTGTATACAGCACCCGTCACTGTCAGTGGGTCAATCTATGGTAAAGTCAGAATTGGTAATGTCAAATCTGTGAAAACGTGAATCCAGCTGAAAATGTCCGTTTTCATCCGTGCCACCGACATTTCATGTCGTGGTGACGGCCATAGAATTTCTAAAGGGACGTAAGTAACAAGATTGAACATATCCCTGACTCTGCAGTTTTTGTGACAGTACTTTTTCTCTTTCCACAAAGTCACTGTATGAACTACAGGCTCTAAGGTAACATTATTTGTCTAAATTACCATCTACACCCGGGTTAACCCGCGATCGCAAACTCGGTGGTCATCGCTGACCCGGTTGTAAACAAAGCGAAAATAAACAACAGGTGTGCTACGAAAAAGGCGACTTTTATTAACTGTGTTATTTATTAACTGTGTTATATTTTTTAAGGTAAATATGATATATTTGCATTCAAATGCTAACAAGCAATACAGAGTAGAAATAGAACTGAGATATATTCTACAACAAGGGAGAAATCTACTCTTTAAACTGATATTCCCCAAAATACACTAACATTTTCTTCAATTACCACAGTTTTATGCAAATATACGGCAAAAACTGGACAAAATAACCCCAACCATTGCTGTTTCATTCATTCCAGAAACTATAGAAAAAATATTGGGGCACACATATGTTTAAACGGAGAGAAAACATGTTTTTTTCATGTCGATTGCAACGTTCAAATGTGGTCTTTAACAAGGTTGAAGTCATCGCTTACCCCGGTTTTCAACTAGAAAATGTTATCGTTAACTCGGTTTGAATTTCTTTTGATTTGTAGTATAAGTAATCATAAAAATAAAAAGATTCAATTTCAATGCAGGATTTGACCATAATCGATGATTTTATATTATCTTAAGACGAAAACAATATTTGAATATACTTTTAAGTGAATGCTATCCAGTCAGTTTTCATCAGTGTGTATGAAGTATAACAGGAAACTACTTATAGTGAACTCACAGTAAATCACTAATGCCTTTCAGATTTAGATACCAGATTTTACTCAAATATGATACTTATTAGCTGGACAGGATAGTCAGTCTTTTAACGAAACATTAACCTAAACTATTTTCAATTTATACTTTTAAGATACTGCAGATTAGATCCTACAGAATTGAAAAATAAAAAAATATACATGTTGTGTGTATCACATTAAGCATGCTTTCTTGTCAAATAGTAACGACAGGATTTGGCCCTTTACCCACACAAGTGTAGTTATTCGTATAAGAAACCTTTTCCGTACAACATACGCATGATCAGAAGCAAGGGAAGCAGTTCAGTTACACGTCGATTAAATGTCAGTATCAAGAGGAAACCATAATTTCTTTTGATCTGTAATTTCAAAATATCTAGTATACCTTTATATTAAGATTAGAAACTTGCGATGAACAAATAAAGGGATATGGAGTAAATGTACATGGAACAAAAACTCAAAAAAATACATGGTAAGATTAAGCAAATGGAACAACGCTTTTATTGTTGTTCTTCATCTTGCAATATCTGAATTTCTAAAAAAAAATGTTAAATGTTAAAACAAGAGAGTATCTACCTCACGAAAGGCTCTCCTCTAAGCTGATTTTGGCATTTCGTTCAGTTGCTATTGGTTATTTGTCACATACCAAACAACTTCCCACAAAAAATAATAAGTCCGTGGGCTTATGTGCATTTACTCCATGTCATAACTTAGACTTAATATATAGAATAAAACCATAATATTCTAAACTATCTATTTAATCCTGAACGGTCTGACTAACAGATTACAACTGATGAAAAATATCTTTCCCATGAAACTTAACACGCTAGAGAAAACATGTGCAGACGATATAACGGTTTCTGTACTCTAATCTTAAATATCATTTAAACATAATTTCACAGTCAATTAGTGTAACACTTGTAAATGATTATATGTCAATGTTCAATTACTACATTCCTCCATCCTTAATCTGAACTTATCAATTATCATTTAACTGTCTATAATAAAAACGTTAGAAAGAATGCTAAAAAACCTGCACATGTAGTTAACTGAATTTGAATACAATTTTTATATCCTACTCTAAGAAATCAAAAATTACCCTAATTCATGCACTAAAGGAAAAGGTAGACTGCCTTTACCTTAGATGGTTAACAGGTTTTATTCTGACCTTCACAATTAACCATCAACCCTAACCAAAGTTCATTTGTACACAGAATCTCCATAACGATCTGGTGGTTTTGACGTTCGTTTCGGACGCGGTTTTGGTGACACTATTTTCGGTACATTTACTTTCTCTTGAATGTCTGGTTGCTTAGAGTTCTCACTTGTTTGTTCTCCAGTCGGAATATCGATCTCTGGAATTTCATAGTGTTCTGTTTTGTATGAATCGTACTTTGGTCGTATTTGATTTTGATGTCTCTTAACAATGCGTCCATCACTTAGTTCAACCAAAAATGAAACAGGTCCAGTTTGTTTAACAATTTTGCCAATAATCCATCTGTCACCACGACCATGATTTTCAATATAAACATTGTCACCAATTTCAAACTGTCTGGATTTAGAGTTTTTGTGATATTGTTCTTTCTGTAATAATTGTTTTTCTCGAACTCGATGTTGTACATCTGGAAATGTTAAATCTAATAAAGATCTCGGTCTCCTTCCCATTAACATAACTGATGGTGATAGTCCTGTTGTTGCATGCGGTGTTATGCGGTATGCAAATAAAAACCTCGCAATTCTAGTCTCTAAACTTCCTTCGGTCATCTTTTTCAAACCTTCTTTGAAAATTTGCACTGCACGTTCAGCAAGTCCATTTGAACTCGGTTGATACGGTGAAATGCGGATGTGACGTATTCCATTCTTTCTGGTGAAAGTCTCAAATTCCTCGCTTGTAAATGGTGTCCCATTGTCACTGAC
>MJUU01003331.1:114496-127960 GCA_002080025.1 Modiolus philippinarum | reverse complement strand
CCCCCCCCCCCCCGGTATACCTACCGCCGGTCAGCTTCTAGACGACTGCAACTAACCGAAGTGCCAAATCATCAAACAAAATGAAGAAAAGTTACCTTTAGCATTTTCAAAACTTCAGTGTATAAAAACATTCATATTTGTTATATTGTATATTTATTCGTTATTTTTATGTACGTGCATTCATGAAAATTATTTAGAAATGAAAACAAATACAGACATAGAAAATTATAAAGCACTTTTGCAGTCAATTACATATGAAATGTTTTGCTGTAAAAGTTTGTTAACGATAACTTCAACCGTGTTAAACGATCACAAGGTAAATATTTAACCGTGTTAAAGACCACAGTTGATCGTTGCAATCGAAATGAAAAAAATAATTATGTTTTCTCTCCATTTACACACTTGTATGCCCCAATATTTTCTCTATAGTTTCTAGTATGAATGAAACAGAAATGTTTGAGGTTATTTTGTCCAATTGTGGTCTTATATTTGCATAAAACTGTGGTAACTGAAGAAAATGTTAGTGTATTTAGAGGAATATCAGTTTCAAGAGTAAATTTCTCCCTTGTTGTAGAATACATCTCAGTGTTATTTCTACTCTGTATTGCTTGTTAGCATTTGAATGCAAATACACCATATTTACCTTCAAAAATATAACACATTTAATAATAGTCACCTTTTTCGTAGCACACATGTTGTTTATTTATTTTCGCTTTGTTTACAACCGGGTCAGCGATGACCACCGAGTTTGCGATCGCGGGTTAACCCGGGTGATCTAAAGAACTTTAAATTACTGCAATTTCGATCCTTGTTTTGCTTTAGGATTTTCGAATACACCATTTCAGTAGTTAGAATAAATTTGAATCCATGTGAAGCTGGTGTTCATTTTTGTTCCCGGAAAGCAGTCTTTTTAGGGACAACCAATAAATCAGCCAAAATATAATTCAATTCGCTTTGGTATCAGCAGTGGTTTTAATCAAAATCTGTTTTCCTTTAGGGCCCAAGTTAAACTATTTTTCTGTTATACAGTCATGTATGTTGTCCAATCAGAGCAAAACTGGACAATTTTTATTTACGATTCTTCATACATTATTCCAGAAATTTTCATTTAAATTTGCTTGATAAGTTCTAAAAATACCAAAATATCATCGTGTCTAATGATGAAATGTGTTCCCCGCTAATGTCTTTATTGATTGACGGATCCGAAAAATGCCACAATTTTGGCCAACAAACAGTGAAATTGTAGTCTACATATAGTCATGTCTTTTTGGTGCAGATAAACATGGTTAAAGTAAGTGAGAACCGAACCGTCGATCAAAAAACGAACAATCTATGGATAATGGCAACATCGGACACACTAAGAAACAAGGACACCACTTAAGTGCGGGACAAAAAAGAAAAATGAAGACACACATACAGATGAACAACACGGACCCAATAAAACCATGGGTGAGATCAGGTGTACCGGTAGAATAAGCATCTCCTGCTTCTTATAAGACACCCGCCGTGTTGAACATGTCAAATCCGATAGAGGAAAACAAACTTTAGTTGCAGAGGGAAAGATCTGTTGTCATCTGGGAAACAGATATCCCATAGGAAGTCACTGTAACGACCACAAGCCCTTGAGTAGCGAATGAGTTGCGAGATGTAAACTCCATATCCTGGTGTTTTTGGAATGTTGCTACAAAGAAAAGGGAAGTTGACTATTGGAAAAGTGAAGTCATCGCGTTTGTCATACAGGCTAGTTTGTAATGTACCTCTGTAGTCAATTTCAAGACTTAGGTATGTTTATGGTATAACTAATTGACTATTATCAATAATAATGTTACGAGTGCCGAAAAAGGATTAAACGAGTTGCAGAACTTGTTACGCAACGATTTGATCGACACGAGTGACATTCTTATTTATATTCATGGTGGTTGATTAGATATGATTTTTATTATATAAATTTGCTACTCTAAAACCTAGATTGTACATGCGGATTATTTCTTTCAATTTCAATGCTCCAGTTGTTTACTTGACAACGACATTGACGAGATATTGTGACGATACTTCCTCCAGTGACTAAAAATCCTTTATTTTCACCGGTGACAATATGACATTTATTTAACTAAAAAAACTCGATAAATCACCGCTATCTATATAATAATGTTATTTATCACCACTAGGCCGATACCTCTGCTGGTGGACTGGTATGTTTAAAACTAAGAAATATCCCCTCTTGTATAGCTCTGTCCTGTTTTTGCTTTTCTATTTAGATCCTATTGGTAATTTGTTCTCTGTCAGCTTTTACAATTTCTGTCTCTGGATTTCCTAATGTTAAGACTTTGTGTCACCTGCATTTACTCCATATTCTTTCATTGTATTTGTTTTTTATGAAGCTAGTTCAATGCAGTCTAATTTAATTCGATGTCCACACTTGCTCCTCTTTTCCATTTATTTTTTTTTTAAATTGAGGGGACGACCATTTGATTCTGAGGGGGGGGGGGCTGGCAGATTTTGTAAATAAATATTCTGTCCCTGAAAAAGTTAGAAATAAATAATCTGACCTTAGATTTATTGGTACGTTACGATTATGTTATTGAAAATGAAAATTTTCGCCGCGAAGCGGTGAAAAATTAATATTCTGGCCCGCAAAATTTTGAAAATAAATAATCTGGCTCGACCGAATCTGCCAGCCCGTCCCCCCTCCCTCAGAATCAAATGGTCGTCCCCTAAAAAATAAAATAAACAAAAAAGAGGAGCAAGTATGAACATCGAATTGTAATTAGATTGAATTCAATTGGCTTAAGTTGTTAAAGAGAAAATTAGCAAATGATTTTCTTTAGGGACAAAACATAAACTATCTATGCACCGATTATAAATTTCCTTGATAGAATAGAACAAATACAGCAGCTAATGAATACGGAAACAAAAAAATAGAAAATGGAAAAATCAAGAAATCGAATTCTCCACAATACAGGCAACATTAAAAAAGCAAACTTGGACCAGAATGGCTCAAATCTAAAGCACTAGCGGTGTGAACCACAAAAAACTGAAGGTATCATCCGGATAGGTAATCTGCTCTACGAGTGGGGATGGAAATTTCAGTGTTAAGTTATAGTAGATGTTTGTCAATTGTCATAATCTCTGAATCAACTAAACTTAAAATGTCTATTCTCATTTACGAAATTGAAACATTGTAACGACAGTGAAACTTCGGTAGTGACAATCGTAGCAGTGATTGATCAGAATCTTTGTGTGAAACATGTTTAGTGCTTTTAAACAGGTTATCTCCATTAAAATATATTTGTTTGTTGTAACTTCAGAACTTTAGAAAAAACTAACTGCAGTAAACAAGGGCTGTCGCCGAATGGCAGCCAAATATGCCCCCGCTCATTGAACCCTGATATGTGAGGTGCAAATTCAAGTGGGCATGGATACAATACAAGTGTGGACATAGTACAAGTTTGGACACAATACAAGTATGGATACAACTTCAAGAAAGAACTTTTTTCAAGGGTTCCAATGAAAATACTCTGTCCAAATCAGACACATATAAAATTTACCCCTTTTTGGCCTCTTTGACATCTTACATAAAATCATAACCCCTGGGGAAATTTCATTACAACACTTTGAAAAAAACATTTTCAAGAGGATTACAATAAAAAAAGTGTTTCTCTCTCTTTCAGCTTGAATTCACAATGTACGCTTATTTCTTTGAAAAATTGTCCAAGTCCAAAAAATCATTGCAAAAGGAATTAACAAAAGTCTAAGTCATATTATTAAATGGTACAATAATTGTATTCCTTCACGCATATCTCCATATACCAGTAGTGTCATAGGGAAGCAACAAAATGTCGGTCAAATTATCTCCCCTTTCAGGTATAGATCGATCTTTATGCACATTTCCATATGCTGTCCTTTCTTTGTTAAAAGTTTCATCAAAATCCTTCGAGTGGTTTAAGGGGAGTTGCGCTTACCTGGTAACTGGAGTTGCACTTACGAGGTAACCCATACATAGGAAAACAACAAAATGTTAGTCAAATTATCTCCCCTTCCTGGTTTCAGACAATAATTATATTCCTTCATGCACATCTCCATAAAGTGTCCTTCCTTTGTGTAACTTCTTAGTATCACCAAACCCTTCAGGTGGTTTCAGAGGAGTTGTACTTACAAAGTAACTCATGCATAGGGAATTAACGAAGAGTCAAAGTCAAATTATTTTCCCCTTCCAGGTTTCCGACAATAATCATATTTCTTCATGCACATCTCTATAAAGTGTCCTTCTTTTGTGTAAAGTTTCATCAAAATCCTTCAGGTGGTTTAAGAGGAGTTGCGCTAACGAGGTAACCAATGCATAGGGAATCAACGAAAAGACAAAGTAAAATTATCTCCCCTTCCTTGTTTTGGAAAATAATTATATTCCTTCATGCACATCTCCATATAGTGTCCTTCCCTGGTGTAAAGTTTCATCAAAATCCTTCAAGAGGTTTAAGAGGTTGCGCTTACAAGAAGTGTGGACAGACGGACAGACTGACAGGGTGATTCCTATATACCCCCAAACTTTGTTTGCGGGTGGAATAATTAACTTCAAAGATAAACTATCGGAATGTGTTCTTCATAGAACCATTCTGACTGTTTGGTAATAAATGGCCAGGTTTATTCAGAGATCATTGAATGTGTTTTCCCAATGTCAAGCTCCACCAAAAGCGAGGAAAGAGGAAAGCGTTGAAGGTTCATAAGATCATCTTCCTTCATCCTGTAATCATTGAAACCCACAAGACATCTCATCGGGTTGGAATGGATATACATGTATTTGAATGGAAGTTACATTATGTACCTAGCAAGGGGGGATCTTTAACTTTCGTTTTTGTTGGGTTTATGTTACCTGCTTGTACCCATCATGAAATTGATGAGGAACGTGTCAGACTCTTTTAAAGAGGAGTAGCAAATAACAAAATACCGAAGTATGCACATTTCAACAACTTTGGTCTCTTCAGAGCAGATCAAATCAAAACATTTGGAAATCCTTATACCCACACATGTGTAAAATCTGATAGAGAACAAATTACCAATAAAGTCTAAATAGCAAAGCCTATATCAGCTAAAGACACAGCTATGCCAGAGGGGGGTACTCCTTGGGTTTAACAAAATTTCCTAAAATTTAGATATTTAAAAGTTTTAAAATAAAACAGGCTTTCGGGCAAGCCCGAAGTACTGGCTACTGGGTCGGTGTATACCCTCGGGGACTAACAGTCCACCAGCAGTGGCATTGACCCCGTGGAAATAAGTAACAAAATGCCGAAGTTACTGTTAATTTAGATTCTGCATATTTGTTATATATTCTGCAAAGTTGTGCATTTCGACAACTTATGTCTTTTCAGAGCAGATCAAATCAAAACATTTGGAAATCCTTATACCCAAATATGTGTAAAATCTGATAGAGAACAAATTACCAATAAAGTCAAAATAGCAAAGCCTAAATAAGCTAATGACTATTCTGATCAAATTGGTTCCGTTATACCAAGTTGTTATATGGGAAAAGATCTATGAATGTTTTCCATTTGGTCAAATGTTTGTCTTTTTAGCAGCTGGCAGCTATCTTGGATATAGTTCAGACTAGTAGTATGTTATAACTTTGGAAGGTGACAATTCAAGGACCGATATATGTTTAGTTCCAAATGTCCAAGTAGTTTCAGATGAGAATATCTTTGGATGCCAAAGAGGAAAAGCATTAGGCTTTAGTCTGATTATTTAATCTCGGATGAATGGGTACCTGCAAGACATAAAAGGGCCACAAAAGAATTATAGTTAACCAAGTCTGGTTCAAATGGTAAAAAGAAAAATGCAGTTTACAACATTTTTCGTAACGATGAGTTCATTCAGCTCTAGCTAGAAGAGCCAAAAATAAAAGGGAACAAAATAACAAATATCTTCATAATAAAATAGAATTGCAACAAAGTGATAGTAGCAGTAGAGAATTGAAAGTGACAAAAAATTAAAGGGTGTACATGAGAAGACTTTTACAATACTAATTGAAAGAAAACAAAAATATTTTAGCCCAGTACTTATAATTAAATTTTAACTTCTGCTATAATCAGAAATTTAAGGAATACTTACAACAAATCTATCCCAAATGAGCTTTAAATTTCCCATTGAAGAGACAACTGATAAATTTACTTTGTTACATTCATGTCTTTTAAATTCTATATTATCACCATGATTAACTGGTGTAACAAATGTGTAAGGACATTTTCAATTAGATTTCACATTTAACATTACTCATTTTGATTTTATCCTGGATCAAGTCGCCGAGAGTTCAGGGGTGCCACACACGAAGCATGATCTGCTTACCCTTCAGAACCTGATGTCACTTTCAAGCTTTAATGGGAGTCCACACTGTGCTTAAGTTTTGATTGAATTTTTTATTCTTGAATTTTTAAGAATGTCTCATGTATTTTTGTCTATTTTCTCGTTTTTCACATGTTTTTGTAATTAATGGGAATTATGTTCCTTTGTTATTTTATTGACCTTATTCAACAAATAATAGAAGACTGATATTTAACACTCAATGAACTTGGGTAGCATACACATTACTCATTATCACATATGGAAGGTAGATTTGATATCAAACATGTCAACAGTTACAAGATCATCATCTGAATAACAATAACAAAAATTTTTAAATGACTCTGATTAAAACTTTATGCTTTTGTTATTTATCACATTGGCTATAGGGGGAAGGTTTGGGCCCAATAAAACTAGTTTAACCCCGCTGCAGCAGGTTTGCACCTGTCCTAAGTCAGGAAATTTATTCAGCCTTTGTGTTTTGTCTAGCCTTTGTCTGTTTTCTAGTTAGTTTACTTAATGTCTATAGGAGTCTAGGATTATGTTTATTTCGTTGAACTTGATTACTCTTTATTTAGGGGTCGACTCATACCTGCTGTTGAGTTGTTATTACTCCCCTTTGGGTCATTGTCTCTGACACATTCCCCATTTCCCTTCTTTTTTCTATTTATGCTCTCCTAAAATAGTTATTTTGAAAGGGAAAGTATCTCTCACATAAGGTAACAAATACAAATAACTAATATACAGTTAACAGTATTTATTACACAATACAGATAGTATGATTTGATTGTACATTTTTCAATAAGATGATAAATTTATACACAGCATGCAATCTTATTAAACATACACAGGTTTTAAATTTATTTTTCCAGATTATAAGGAATAGATCTTTTACATGATGTTAAAACTTTTTATTAACTTAAGTGTGTAATATTCTGATTTCAGTAATAATTACTGAATACAATCACTGTAAAAAACACAGCTGTCCATCCATATGGTCTAAATCACTCACTTGGTCTTACCTAAGTGTGACTGACAAAGAGTAACTGTACAGAATGCAAATAATCGAATTTTGAAGTCAAAGGAACGAACTAATCATTTTTTTTTGCCAAAATCTTGTATCAAATTTCAATTTTTTGTGTATTGTAAATAAATCCATTTTCTCTGCGATTGTGAAATAATATATGTAGTTATAATTTTTATCATGGATAACAAATATTTTAGAGTTTAAGTTAAAAAGCTACATCAATTTAAAAATCTATAAATACAATTAACTGACTAAATACAATACAAAGATAAATAGGTATAATGCTTAGATGCCATAAAACTGGTGAACGACCCTGAGTAAAAAAAGGATGAGAAGTAAACCGAAATATATTCAAAGGGCATTAGCAGTGTTAGGGAAGGGTATCCTTGTAAAATATTCATCACATTCTCTACAACACATACCCTGTATTCAATTCACTTGTCTGATTGTTAGTTCTTAATAATATTTGAATATGCAGTCTAATATTCTGAGGAATAAAGCAAATTATGTTGACAAAATTTCCAACTAAGGATGCCATCTTATTGAGGAAAAGCAAAATAAACAAGTAATTAAATGTTCATAAAATGTGTACAGTATATAAAAAGGTAAAAAAAATGTGAAAAATTAACAGTGCATGGTAGAACTCAACTAAAAATCAACAATTCAATTAAAAATGTAGCTCCTCAGAATGGTTTCTGGTAAGTTTCAATAATCAGTTTCCGCCACTTATTACTTGACATTAAATAAAACAAACAGTCTCATTTAGTTTCAATATTAATGCCCAAATAAGGTCGGAAAGGCAGAAAGCTAATCAGTGACTTAGGCTGCTTTTCTAATACTTTGAAGCATGAAATTCACAACAATGGACAAATTATACAGCAGTTAATTTACATCTCATCAAGTGAAAAATTAATAAAATGGTTTATATAAATATGATAACGAAAAGACACTCAAGAGGCTCAATAAAGGGAAAAAATTGCACTTCTTCATTTACTGAATTATGCCATACTAAGGTTAATCAATCTGTTGTAGTTACTGCTTGCTTTAGATGAATTCAGCAGAAAAATATTCTCATTTATGGAAAAGTAAATCCTTATATTAAAAGCTTTGTAGAGAGGTTAACTAAGTTGTTACTTATATATCAAAATAATGCACTGTACAGAAACTTAGTTCCCCATTATTAGATACTATTGTTTGCACTGTAAGGATTGCACCATTACCAAAATGGAGAGTGAAGATCCTTTAAAACTTTGTAATATTGAAATATTTCCCTTTACTGAGCCTCAGTTTTCCTGTCACTAATAATTTAACAACACATCCATATTTATATATACAACCATCATCAAGTGTCAGATGACATAATATGCGTAAATACATTATGTAGAGTATCAGAGTTATTCAGGTTAAAAGTTCAGAGTTCAAAGTTCATTTTACTATCTATCTTCTTGTTGCAGCCTTGATGTTCTGAAAAAGAGAAGTTTTTATAATAAAATTTAAAGCAAAATTTTCACAGTATGAAATATGGGGTGCTGTTAATAATATTATTTCAACCAAATGATTCAATATAATACTAAAAAATATAAATCATGTACATATTAAATGTATTGTTACTTCATCCACTTCACTCTTATTGTTAGATTTTCAAAACATTTACTTTACAATTACTCACCATTTTATTTCAAGAATTTTTAGTAAGTAATACATTTAAAATCAAAGAATCTTGAGCCAATATTGAAGGTAAACATGGTGAAATTCGGACATTCTCATGTTGGTCATCATCATTCTGAGACAACAGCCTCAGTCTTGTGATCTGCAGTTTTCTTGAAGAATGAAACCTTCCCATAATATTCCTCTCTCACATTAATTAACCCCTATTCTTGTGAGTGCAGGTAAAGATACCACATGTCATAAAACAGTACCTACCTTAGAAATATTGATTCCTGTAAGACTTTCTACAACATTAGGTATCTTTTCCATAATTTCCAGGACTTCACCAGTAACTTTGGCAGCTCCGACTGGTCCTTTACCAGTAGATACCATGGTGATCTTTTTAGTATTAGTTAATGGAGCTGAAATCTCAGCAGCAACCTGTTTGTATAAAAATTATATAATAAAGCAATAACAGTACATTATTTGAGTACCCGAGGGCGTCAATCATAGATTTGACGGTCAAAATACAGTTTACAGGTGACGCATAGCGGAGCCTGTAAACGGATATTTTAACCGTCAAATGTTTGATCAATCAAAACTTCCGTTATATAAATTTTGCATTAGAAATACCTTTTGCCAGATTAATAGATGAACTTGTGAGCATTTTTTGTCTGCATAATTTTAGCCTTTCGACTCATAAAATCAGTAATTCAAGAATACAAAACTGTAATTTAAATGTTATTTTTCTTGCCTGAGTCTCAATGTAAAATAAAACGTTACACAATGTTATCTTAAAAAGGGTGTTTAAAACTGAGCATTTAATAAACGATTAAAATGTTGTAAAAACGATTTGGTCTAGTTTATTAATAATAAACCAAACAAAATAAGCAACATCAAGGCAATAAGTGTGGAAATAATTTTCAAATGTTTAAAAGCTCGGCAAGTCTCGCTTTTAAGAATGAGCAAAATTTATTTAACTTGATGCAAGAAATTTCATAATCAACTAGTTCTCATTTTGGAAACTACCGAATTTTGGTGTGTATTAAATGTATTGGTGTATAAAACCCACCCCCTTTCTCATAGGAAAAGAATCAGAAACTAGAGCTGTCGGCGAATGGCAGCCAGGTATACCCCCCACTAATTGAACCCTGAATCAATATGGCAAGTGTAAATTTAAGTGTGTGTGGACCAAAGGCAGTTGTGGACACAATACAAGTATGGACAAAATGATATACCTCCCCCCTTTTTTCTGAAAATATTAAAGACAAATTATCTCGCCTTCAAAAATTCAGACAGCAACCATATTACTTCATGCACTTCTTCAGCTTGTGTACTAAAATTGTGCAACAGTTCATCAAAATCCAAGCAGTGGTTTTGGTGAACATGCGCTGACAAGGATCACCCCTCCCCTTTACACAGAAAATATTCAAAGACATATTATCTCCCCTTCAAAATTTCAGACAGCATCCATATTACTTCATGCACATCTTCAGGTGGTGTACTACAACTGTGTAACATTTCATCAAAATCCAAGCAGCCGCTTAAGAGAACATGCACTGACAAGGTTCGTCCTCCCCTCCCCCCACCCCTTTCCAGAAAATATTCAAAGACAAATTATCTCCCTTCAAAATTTCGGGCACCAATTATATAACTTTCTGCACATCTTCAGATGGTGTACTACAACTGTGTAACATTTCATAAAAATTCAAACAGCCGTTTAGGAGAACATGCCCTGACAAGGTTCGCCTCCCCCTTTTTCCAGAAAATATTCAAAGACTAATTATCTCCCCTTCAAAATTTTGGACAGCAACCATTTTATTTCATGCACATCTTCAGATTGTGTACTACAACTGTGTAACATTTCATCAAAATCCAAGCAGCTGTTTAGGAGAACATGCGCCGACAAGGTTCGCCTCCCCCTTTTTCCAGAAAATATTCAGACAAATTATCTCCCCTTCAAAATTTTGGGCAGCAACCATATTACTTCATGCACATCTTCAGATGGTGTACTACAACTGTGCAACATTTCATCAAAATCCAAACAGGGGTCTAGGAGAACATGCACTGACAAGGTACATGGAGGGACAGACGGACGGACGGACAGGGCAATTCCTATATACCCCCAAACTTTGTTTGCGGGGGGTATAAAAATCTAGTTCATGTGTAAATAATGCACGTAAATTTTCAACATGTTCTGTCCAAAAATGTCTAGAGACACCGAGAATAATTGTGGACTGAATTAAATGGAATACATGATGCTTTATTCACTTATATCTAGAGGAATAACTGTACCTGTATTTATTTTATGGTTTGTTCAAACATTTTGGGAATTTGCAAACGAAAAATATTTATTTGGTAAACACAGGAAGTTTATCTCCAAACGTAATTTAAAGGTCAAAGGCGGTTACGGATATGTAAATATTACAATTTGCCTTGGTAAATTTTTAAGTAATATTCCTTTATTGATCTTCATAAAATCGATATATGTATTACTAAACTTCATTTCAACTATCCCTTTTCATAAATATAATTACATTATGACTTGCAAGTATCTTGTACCCCTGAAAACCGGAACCGGCTTCACCTAATCAAAACAAATATGGTGGACATGATCCAGATGAAATTTTGGGTAACGGGAAATCTCTGAACATACATGTTGTATACAAAGAAAACAATACACATCTAATCATGTTAACATTAGCAAACTTTGTTATCATCAAACATAGGTTCGTATCTGGATCACTACAAGGATTTTATACTTATTTCCAATGACATTTCGGTCTGAAGTTAAGTTAGTGGTGGTCAGAAAAAAATAGTCTTTTGAAGTTCGCATGTATAAAATGCATCCCCTCTCACTAGGACCTTTCTGGGGGGAAAATATGTGCATGTAATACACACCAAAAAACGGTACAGATATCTGTTGAAACATTTTTATGAGATGTTTGTTTAGGGCTATTCCAGAAAAAAGTGTCTCCATGGGGCAGAACGCCAAGGAATTAAAATGTTGTTGGTAGGGGGTAAAATTTCAAAACACTGTATACAACACATGTATTAATCTTAAATTTTAATCTGTTGGTGGTACCCCTAAATTTCATGTGCGTTCTGCCCCCATGAAACATTTTTTACTGGAATAGCCCTTATGTGTAATGCCTTCCTTGTATGCCTACAAAAATGAAACTGAAAGAGAGTACCTAAACCAATGACATAATAAACTCAAGATAGGTTGTCCATGGATCAAACTGCATGGAGGCACTTGTCTCTTTTTCTATACTGTAATTTTAAGTTTATAAACCAACCTTTGGTAACATTTCCAGGATCATGTCCACCATAGCAGCATCTTGATAATCCTTCCAGGCATCGGCTTTCTTTGCCATCTGCTCTGCCTCAGCTTTAGCTTTAGCTTCAATAGAGTAAGCTTCAGCCTCTCCCTTCAATTTGATGGACTCAGACTCAGCCTCAGCTTCCAAAATGATTCTCTTCCTGTAGAAATATTGATATTAATCATTTAATTTGGAAATAATTTGATGGACTCAGACTCAGCCTCAGCTTCCAAAATGATTCTCTTCCTGTAGAGATATAGATATTAATCATGTAATTTGGAAATAATTTGATGGACTTTGACTTGACCTCTGTGTCAAATATTACTCTCTTCATATGGATATACGGATTTAACATTAAATGCAAAAACAATACAAAGTGTTATTATGTGGGATGAAATCAACAGATTATATCTTTTTCCATCATAAAGTGTACAAAATCCCTGTATTTGTTAATCTAACTAGAATACTGACAAAGTCAGAAAGGGCCCCGCCCCCTTGTGTGTCTAAAAACCTGTTTGTAGAATTTCATAGTAATCGGATTTTCCTAAAAACCAAAAGGGAGCTTCCTTTGGACAAGAAAAACCTTGAGTATCAAAATCATTTAAATCCTTTAAGGCATTTTTAATTTACCATACGACATAGAGCTAATTCTCAAAATATGCACTTTTTCATATAAAAAAGAAGTTTTTTCCCAAAAATCATTTTCCGATTTTCCTCAAAAATGAAAGGGAGCTTCCTTTTGTGTTCAACCTTGAGTAGCAAAATCATAAAAATCTGTGAAGGCATTCTTGAGTTACCGTACGACATAGAGGTAATTCTTAAAATATGCACTTTTTTATATAAAAACGACTTTTTGCCCAAGAATCATTTTCCGATTTTCTTCAAAAATGAAAGGGAGCTTCCTTTAGTCAAGTTCAGCCTTGAGTATCAAAATCATAAAAATCAGTGAAGGAATTCTTGAGTTATCATACGACATAGATTTAATTCTCAAAATATGCACTTTTTCATATAAAAATGAAGTTTTTTCCCAAAAATCATTTTCTGATTTTCCTCAAAAATGAAAGGGAGCTTCCTTTAGTCAAGTTCAACTTTGAGTAAAAAATGATAAAAATCGGTAAAGGCATTCTTGAGTTATCG